>JABMCL010000438.1:980000-982500 GCA_018857735.1 Alviniconcha marisindica | reverse complement strand
CCCTCCCACACTCCCGCTGTCCACCTGTCCATCCCACACTCCCGCTGTCCACCTGTCCCTCCCACACTCCCGCTGTCCACTTGTCCTTCCCACACTCCCGCTGTCCACCTGTTCCCTCCCACACTCCTACTATCCGCCTGTTCCTCTTACACTCCCGCTGTCCACCTGTCCCTCCCACACTCCCGCTGTCCACCTGTCCCTCCCACACTCCCGCTGTCCACCTGTCCTTCCCACACTCCCGCTGCCCACCTGTCCCTCCCACACTCCTGTTGTCCACCTGTCCTTCCCACACTCCCGCTGTCCACCTGTCCCTCCCACACTCCTACTATCTGCCTGTTCCTCTCACACTCCCGCTGTCCACCTGTCCCTCCCACACTCCCACTCTCACTTTTCCCACTCCCATTCCCTTTTTCCTACTCCCACTGTCCAGCTGTCCCCTTCCCCCACTCCCTACTGCAAACCTGTCCCTCTCCCACTCCCATTGTCCACCTGAGCACTTTTCCCACTCCTTATGTCTACCTGTCCCCTTTTCCGATTCCCATTGTCAACCTGTCTCTCCCCTACTCCCAGAGTTCATCTGCTCCTTCCGGTATTTTGCTGCTGAGTTCAGTAAGATCGGGGAGCGGATGGGGGTTGAGCTGAATCTGAATCGATCCGGTACTGCAGCGTTTAAAAGTTGGGTTGCTTTTCCATAAAACAGCAACAACAACAAAAACCACAGCAGACAAACGTGGATCTTTTATCTAGTTTGATTGCTTTGCCGTTGGCAAGGGAATGTAATTCAGTTTCTCATTGCGGGGAGGTTAGAAGAGAAATAGGATCGTAGGACTGGGCAGAGGTAGAAAGAAAGAAACAATCAGGTGCCAGCGTTTTTTGCAGAAACACATGCAGAAGTACACACTGACACGCACACACACGCGGGCACACACATCTGGGCACGACTGCGAAAGAGTCTATACCTGTTGTCTGCGCCTTATACCGGAATATACTCTCCGATCTTCCTTATCCTGGTCTTTCTCCTTTTCAGCCCTTTCTCGCATTTTCCCTCTTCGTTTTTTTTTTGTTTTTTGTTTTTGTTTAGTTTTTGTTTTTTTTTCGCTGAAAAGATTAATGTGTTTTAAAGTTTTTGTTGTCTGCGGCTTTTTCATCGTTCCCGCTCTGTTGCATGAAGAGAGACCACCAAAAAAGATTATTTTTTTTAATGTAGAAAAGAAAGTTGCAGCTGTCGAAAATGCTTCACGTGCTTGTTTGTATTCATGACGCAATCTCTACGGTGCACAGTGGTCTGGATAAAACTCCCCGTACTCCTTCCCGCAAGTGCCGGGGAGCCAGCGGAATGGCATTCCAACTTCCTCACCACCTCCATGTCCCAACATCAACCCCCACCCTCAACCACCACCACCACTACCATCCACCACCGCCATCGCCACGCTTGTCCTGCGAATTTTGCTGCAGTTAAAGTCCCGCTGTCTTTCTTCAGTCTTGCCTGCACCCCACCCTCTCCTCCTGCCTTTCGTGTCTTTTGGGTTTTTCCCTCCCCTACCCCCCTCCCTTTCCCTCCCGCCCCCTTTTCGCTTACGCCCTCCACCTACGTACCCGACGCACAACTCCTGATCTTCGATTCCGCTGGCCTCACGTGCAGCACCCGTTTTGCCTTCCCACACTTCCCACACAACTCCTGACTTCGGTTTTTGCCCCCCTCGCAGCAACCCATTCATATACATACACAAACGTACGTGGGGACGCATGCACACACACACACACACACACACACACACACACACACACACACACACACACACACACACACACATTCACACACACAGACACACGCACACGCACACACACACACACACACACACACACACACACACACGCACACACACACACACACACACACACACACACACACACACACACACACACACACACACACACACACACACACACCCTGCAATTCGATTTTGCCTAAATCCTCCACCTTCCCACCCTCCCGCCTCCCTCAACCAACGTTTTTGCCCCGGCTAAGCCAGCCCCCACCCGCCCCACATCCAGTCACTTGCCTTTCTTTTTGCCCCACCCCCACCAACCCCTTGCTTTTCGTTTTGCCCCTCTACCCACGCTCAACCACTTGCCCTCCCCGCCCCCTCGCCCACAACCCCTTGCCTTTCCTTTTGACCCCCCTCCTCCACCCCATGCTTTTCGTTTTGCCCACCCACCCCCACACCCACACCCAACCCCCCTTTACTTGCCCCCCCCCCCCCCCCCCCGCCCCCTCCCCGTTTTCCCTTCGCCTACCTCCCACACGTACGTACCCAGCCAACCCATTGCCTTCGGTTTTGTATTAGCGGGAGCATTTACTAATAAACCCTCGTCTCAGCTACAAGTCTCGCTCCGACACCTTTCTGACAAACGAAAGCGCGTTTGCGCACGAGCAAGGCAAATTCGATAAGAAAGGAAATGGGTGTCTCACAAACTTCGCTCGTGCAAACAAATTGCA
>JABMCL010000438.1:940000-972500 GCA_018857735.1 Alviniconcha marisindica | reverse complement strand
AGGCTCTTCTTCCTTCTTTCTGTTCGTCCCAAAACTCATTGTCCAGTGCTAGCTGTTCAATTCTTCTTGAATATGCTGTGCTACATTTTAGACTTCACGGGGGCAGAATGAAAAAGCTTACTGCACAAACAAAGAAGCAACCAGCAACAAGACCAGTTGGACTGGAGATATGTAATTATAGTGAAGTGCTGTTCTTGCGGCTGCTGATGAGTAGATCGGTACCATATAATTTATAAAGCGACACAAATGTCCCGCAAGGGATTAATAGATGTGTAAAAAAAAACCTGTCAGAAATATCCAGCTTTCGAGTAAGCTGTTTGTGTGAATCTCTCCAGTTTCCGGCTCATTTCTTGCACGCTACGGTATTGCGTTTCCTGAACTTTCTTGATCAGATGTTGGCTTCAGGAGCGAGAAGGTGGGGTATGGGGATGGTGGGTGGGGGTGAGGGGTGGGGGTGCGGGGAAGAGGCACTGTATGTAATTCCACGTCAGTGATGTCTAGGTGGTGTCGTGTATCGCGGTGAAGACCTGTCAGACGCAGCTGTTGAGTGTGGCCTTAGCTGTGTGAGATCTTTTGTCTGGACATCAATTTAAGGTTTCTTCCCGGAAGATTCGGTTTCTTCTCCCTCATTCCCCATCTTGCTCTTGCTCACACCCATTGTAATCCTTCTCATCCCCCTTCTCATCCTTCTTCTCCTTTTCCTCATTATCATCACCAGTGCCATCATTTGTTTCTCTTCACCATCCCCGTTTTGTTCACCACCATCATCATCATCATCATCGCTGTCGTCGTCATCCGTGTGCTGTTGCTGACTTTCACACTTCACACCCTACTCATCAGACTCACCCTCATCTTGCTTCTCTTCATCTTGTTTATGATCATCTTCATCGTCGTCATCATCAACATTACCCTTCTGTTAATTATCCATGCCCATTCTTGTTCTCACTCTACACGTTGTCCCCAGTCGCGTCCTTCTTTGTCTTGTTGATGAAGACGATGTTCGTCATCCTCGACATCCTTTGCTTCATCAAATGCTTTCCGCCACAGAACGGCGACACAGCGTTTCTCCATTTACACTGATTTCCACGTTCCTCTTCACGGCATTTTATCTTTCTGTCAGCAATACAAATATTCTTCTGGTATCCCGACCTTGTTTGGGTATCATATTTTGGGGCTGTTTTGCCAGGCATACCCTCGTATTAATCTCTGCCGGCATGTTTTCATGGCCAAGCTAAGAAAAACACGAAGATTTATTTTTCTCCCCAGAGAGGACAGTGCCATGTGGTGAAAGCAGAGCTTCGGTGTTTGTTTTCACATAGCTATCACATTTGTATCACATCTCGACGGCCCTAATAGATACATCGTGCGGTTTTCTTTTACCTCTGAGTAAAAGACCTGGCTGTTTTTGCAGCCTAGTTTTGAAGTATGACTCAGTGCAACCTTTCTGTCAAACGGTGATTTCCGTTTCTGTTCGGTGGTTTGGTTGTTCGTGTTTTTTGTTTTGTTTTTGTTTTCGTGTGTGTGTGTGTGTGTGTGTGTGTGTGTGTGTGTGTGTGTGTGTGTGTGTGTGTGTGTGTGTGTTGTTGTTGTTGTTGTTGGTGGTGGTGGTTTTTCTCTCCAAAGTTGTCTAATTACGATAGCCCGAATAATCGCGAATCTTTCGGTAATTTATGAATACGTGCGTTCTGATTGAAAGTTTCTTCTACCACCTTCTATATGTTGTTGTTGATTTGTTTTCCACAAAGAAAAACTATTATTTATCTTGGGCAGAATTCATAAAAGAAGCTAAAATCAATAAAATCATAAATGACGACAAAAGACCATTATTGTTGAATTAATATTTTGCTTGTGCAAACTCCATTTTTGTTATGGGTGAAGCATAATTAGGTTAGATTTCGTTTTCTGCATTTTTATGTCTGATATATTTAATTTTTAATGTTTACCGCTTTGTCATTTTTGATGTTTTGTTGTTGTTGTTGTTGCTGTTGCTGTTGTTTAAATCCTCCATAAGCATAAGAAAGGAAGAAAAATCCCACCGCACCGCGCCCCACCCCGACCCCACCACACCCCACCGCGGTATCCCGACCACACCCCACCCCACCCCACCGCGGTACCCCGACCCCACCCCACCCCACCGCGGTACCCCGACCGACCCCACCCACCCCACCCCACCTACCGACCACCCACCCCACGGTACCACCACCCACCCCACCGCGGTACCCCGACTCACCCATTCCAGCGCGGTACCCCGACCCCACCCGACCCCACCCCACCGCGGTACCCCGACTCAACCCATTCCAGCGCGGTACCCCGACCCCACCCACCCAGCGCGGTACCCCGACCCCACCCCACCCCACCGCGGTACCCCGACCCCACCCCACCCCACCGCGGTACCCCGACCCCACCCCACCCCACCGCGGTACCCCGACTCAACCCATTCCAGCGCGGTACCCCGACCCCACCCGACCCCACGCCACCGCGGTACCCCGACCCCACCCGACCCAGCGCGGTACCCCGACCCCACCACACACCACCGCGGTACCCTGACCCCACCCCACCCCACCGCGGTACCCCACCCCATCGCCGTTTATCCCCCGATGAGTCTGATTGTTAAAGCCAGAATCTTGTTCGTGGACGAGGGGGTAGAAAGAACACTGTCAGCTAGTCAGCAAAGCAAAGAATCCTCTCTCCCACCTTCTTTGAGCAAAGGAACACGATACATGCGCGTAGGAAATGATATTGTTTATTTGGGGTATTTGTTATTGGATTAATTCCGGGATAACTTGCTTGAAAACCGTCGGGTTTTCTGTCGAGGAGTAGTATGACCTGTACGTTCTTTGAGCAAAGGAACTCGATACATGTGTGTAGGAAATGATATTGTTTATTTTGGGGCATTTGTTATTGGATTAATTCCGCGATCGCTTGCTTGAAAACCGTCGGGTTTTCCGTTGAGGAGTATGATCCGCTAGCAGACTGGGCCGGTCCAACCAGGTTCAGACAAAATAGCTAGGCTTCACCCAACGACCATCAACAGCCATTACTCTATTTGTGCATGCCAGGCCCGCGCGGGCGGAACCGAAACGCGCAGCCCGGAATCATAACTGGAATTATGAACACGCGCGTCATTGTTTTGTCGCGAAGTATCACCGTGGCAACCGACAAAATATCCCAGGCGCAGGATTTCTAAGCAACAATTTTCTTACGACCTCTGCCCCCCTACGGGCCACAGAAGCATCTGTTGGGAATATCGAAATCGCAACAGTATTCCAGAGGGGATAGTTTGGAGTAATGATTTCTCCCCAGCCTCTGCTCCGTAAACGCGACACAAAATACAGCATGCTGCGGTGCTGTGGGGGGGGGGGGAATTTGGAATGACTTCTATTGTTGTTAGTTGTTTCTTAAAGGGGCAGTGACCTAACCCATAGGACGGGTACTTCGGACCCAGAAATCTCTGTCCCCTATCTGCTGAAATCTAAACTTAGTGAAGAGACGCTTGTTTTTAAAGTCTGGTGCAGGTCGCAATGAAGCTTTGCATGTTTTTACTACTTTAACGATTTCAGCCTTTGTAGTTTTTACAGTCTTTTGGTCTTCTTTCATTCAACTTCATTTTCTCCAATGTTCTGAAATCTTTTAAATCTTCATACAAAGCAAGCTAGTTCGGTTCTGACGGTATTAGCATTGAACTTGGAGTCTATGTGAGAAGTTGTGCTGTCAAAAATGTATTCGCTTGCTTTGTGTGAAGATTTAAAAGTTTGGATGAATGAGTTTTTCTGCCAGTAATTGAGTACATCATGCCGTTTGGTTTTCTTTTGTTTGTGGGGTATTTATGTGTGTGTGTGCGCGTACGTGCATGTGTGTGTGTGTGTGTGTGTGTGTGGAAGAGAGAGAGAGAGAGAGAGAGAGAGAGCTGGCTTTCGAAAGGGTTTCCTCTAACTCCGAATTTCGGGCGACTGTCCCTTTAAGCGTCTCTCGTCTCCATTTTCTCACGGGCACCTCGTGTTGTCGGCGGCTTGAGCGTGTTTTGCCAATTGTTACCAATCGCCTTTAGACCTCAAGAACGTGTCCGTCTCTTGGAGCCGCCGATGTCAAAATAACGAGTGGAGGGAAGACTCGTGCCAGGGCGAGGAGTTTGCTCTCTCTCTCTCTCTCTCTCTCTCTCTCTCTCTCTCTCTCTCTCTCTCTCTCTCCTGCTTGTTCCGGTTTCTTTAATAGCTGGATCACTCGTTCTTCATATTCCTCCTTCTCCCCACAGCCACCCATCTGTCAGTACATGCGTGAGTGTGGTTCTGTTTCTGTCTGTCTGTCTGTCTGTCTGTCTGTCTGTCTCTCTCTCTCTCTCTCTCTCTCTCTCTCTCTCTCTCTCTCTCTCTCTCTCTCTCTCTCTCTGCCTTCCCCCCCTCATTCTCTCTCTTCCCCCCTCTCTTACACACACTCTACCCCCCCCCCCTCCTCTTCTTTTCTTTTTTAAACATACAACATACCCAATCCCCTCCCCTCGGTGACCCCGACTAACCTGGGCAAATAGTGTTGTTGCACGGCCGAGTCCTGCAGAATGTCTGGGAGGGTATTTGTCTTCGTTCTACCTCGCCATCCAGGCTGCAACTCATCAGGACAATTTGCATTGTTGGAGACGTTTTCTGGGCCCCGCAGCAAAGCTAGTCGAGGACCTTTTTTTCTTCAGCCAGAGACGAAGAAGAAAAAGAAAAATTTTCTCTGGAAACAAGCTAGCAGAAATCCGTACGGCGGTGGAAGAGGTCTTAGGAGAGAGAAACAAAAAGGAGAAAAGGGCAAGACGGTTCTTAGCTGGTAAATGAGACTGGCTAAGAGATCATCGTTTTCTCCTTTTTTTTCTTCTTCTTTTTTTCTTTTCTTCCTCGTGTTCTTTACCTCTATCACTTCGTCTCTCCTCCTCCTCCTCCTTCTCCATCGCCCTGATATAATCGTACCGGTTGACTGGGCGTAAAATACCAAGTTACTACTACTACTACTCCCTTCTACTACTACTCGCGTCCCCCGTAACCGCAGTGGGGTACTTTGGATGCAGAAATTAAGTTCCACTTTGTTGAGAACACAGAGCTGACAAATGGTTTCCCTTTCAAGCCTGGAGTATGTCCGAATATAGCTATGCATGCTTCGCCTACTGCCAGGATTGCCCCCCCCCCCCCCCCTCTGATTTTGGTCTTCCCGGTCCATTCACCTTCATTTGTTTTCAAATCCTCTCCTTAGGCTACGTTTTAACTGCGTTAGTTACTGACTAGCTCAGTTTCCCGTATGAACCCGCGGAGTAAAACAGGTCACCCTGCTCATTGTCACAAGCGATTTGAGCAGGTTCCCATGGTGAATGCCTGCGGAATATAAACTAGGTACCAAAACATGTGTACTGTCCATTGATAGACAGACTGGTGGATAGTTTTAACGTTGTAACAGTGAATTAGGCAAGCTCGTGATTTAGTCACTTGTGTTTAGAACTGGTGTAAAAGACCTTTGAATGTGTGATTCGTCCTGAGGTGATCCTGTGCGGTAGACTATACGTTAAAATCCGGGAACTAACCAACCAATCCGTCCCACGCTCGCCTCTTCTTCTTTCTTCCTGTAATTTCCGGCTTCTTCTCCTTTTTCTTTCTCACCTGCCAGACTCCTGGTTCTCCTCAGTGCTTTTATCCAAGAAGCGGCCAAAGAAAGCTCTTTCACTGCATTATGTTTGTTACGGAGTCTGTGGCGACCTAGAATGACGTTGTACCGCGGTGACTCGCCAAATCAATGACGGATCGATGGACGTAGGATTATTATTATTAGACACAGTTATGCTATAGGGGAATTACAGCGGCCATGCATGCACCTTGGCTTTGTTTGCTGGCTGTTTATCGCCAGGCGCAGTGCTGAATCCGGATGTTCTATGCAAGCAGTCTGCCGTGTTGTCATTTGTAGGCGAAAGGAAATAGGTATGTTGTGGAAATGTCCAGTCAGTTAGGTTCCAGATAGCTAAGCTGGGTAACGCGACACAGCTGCTGCTGGCTTTCTACTGGAGAATTTTGGAGTCTTGGACATTCAGTGAATAATGCCAAGAAAATGCACACACACACACACACACACACACACACACACACACACACACACACACACACACACACACACACACACACACACACACTAAAACCAACAAGTGATTGCTTGTGTCACATGCAGTTTATTTGCTTTTCTTTTTGTTTGTGTGTGACTTGCCTGTTTATTTATCTGTTTCTTTTTAGCTTGTACATCTGATTGGTGTTTTGCATCAGGAATTCGGTCATCGTTCGTTTTGGTTTTCAGATGTTGTGTGCATGCATTTTAAAATTAGGCTGGGTTTCATAGCTTAAATGAACTGCGGTCACACCAAATGCAAAATCATTGTAAACTCAAATGACCTCCACACAAAACACAAAATGAGACCACACACCAGATAAAGAACAGCAATTATAAAGAGAACAGGCAACGTTGTTGCCAATGTGACTGTTTGTACGCTTCGCGGGAGTAGATGACTTTCGTTTTCAGGTTTTTAGATTTGACAAACACACGAGATGCTGCCAAGAGAGTAATATGTATGGAAACCCGACACATGCGCGGGATGGAAGAGGTGGGTGAAGGAGGGGGCGGGGGGGGGGGGGGGGGGGGCAACCGTCTAAAATAACAACAACAACAAAAAGGAAACCGGAAGCTCCTGATGCCCATCGCTGCTCGCAAAGTGCAAGAGGACACGTTCCATTGATTTCCCGTCATCATATATGGCTTAGCAAGACGGGGCCATCATCCTGTCGTCCACAGCCCCACAGCCCGTCCCCTGTCTTCCCCTCCCTTCCCCCGCTCCCCCGCTCCAATTCACGGGCACGCACACACACACACACACACACACACACACACACACACACACACACACACACACACACACACACACGTACGCACGCACACACTGGTTTCCTCCCACTCACTGACACTTGTGTGTGTGTGTGTGTGTGTGTGTGTGTGTGTGTGTGTGTGTGTTGTGTGTGTGTGTGTGGTGGTGGTGTGTGTGTGTGTCCTGTTGTTGTATGCCTACCCACGTCGCTCGGAGGGGCTGCCACACAAATTATGGCGAAGAAAAACAGAAGAAGAAAAGAAGAAAGAAAACCCACAGTAATAATAAAACATTATTTATTGACTCTAAAATGTAGGAATAAAGCAATAAACTAAAAGAGACAACCCCTCTCCAATTACCACATTACTCCCCCCCCCCCCATCACCCCCCCTTCCACCCCCCCACCCCCCTTTGACCCCCCCCCCCCCCCCCCCCCCCCCCCACCCCCTTCCTCCCATTCTCCCTGAAAGGAATAAATGAAACTACAGCTCGAGGGAATGTTGAAGAAGAAGAAGCAAACGCGTCTCCATGCCTTTTCAGTTTCGACAGCTACACCCAAGTCCCACGCTTTTTTCCATAATCGCTTGTTGGTTTTTGGCGAATTATGGCAGTAGCTCTGTGCGAGGATGTTCGCGAGTGGTATTGGCGAAGCAAATATTTGTAGTTTTGGTTTGACTGAAGCGGGATTTGCTAGGGGGTGGGAGTGGAGTATGTCGTCCGTTTGAACGATCTGTTTGCTCTCCCACCTAGCTTTCGTCTGACTGTGCTTATCCAACGCCGCGCATCTCCTGTCCGCTGATGTATGAATAGGCAGGCATTGGAAGTTGTCGTCTGTATTTGCAGTAAGGTGACAATTTTAAATCAGTTCGGCTTTATGTTTCCCTGGTTATAAGATTTCACATTGTAAAGGGCGCATGAAAGTGAGACGTTGCGGTGTGGTGGTATTGTAGGAGAGAGGGAAAGGAATGAATGAGAGAGACAGAGACAGAGACAGACAGACAGAGACAAAGAGACAGAGACAGAAACAGAGACAGACAGAGAGAGACACACACAGAGACAGAGACAGAGAGATACAGACAGACTTACAGACAGCAACTGGCTTAAGCTTAAGCACTTGTACCTTCAGTCCTGTTCCACAATCGCCGCGTTCTTGTCAATGATTACGCCTATCATTGCTTTCCTCGCAGCAATGAAACATTCCCTGAAACTGCCTCTGTGTTGCAGTGTAACATTGCGTGACACTGTTTCTGTGTTGCTGTATGGCATTACCTGACACTGTCTCTGTGTTGCGTATAAGCTTAACATTCCCCGACACTGTGTTGCGGTATGGCATACCCTGACACTGTCTCTGTGTTGCAGTATAACATTCCCCGACACTGTCTCTGTGTTGCAGTATAAACTTAACATTCCCTGACACTGACTCTTTGTTGCAGTATAAGCTTAACATTTCCTGACACTGTCTCGGTGTTGCAATATAAGCTTAACATTCCCTGACACTGTCTCAGTGTTGCAATATAAGCTTAACATTCCCCGACACTGTCTCTGTGTTGCAGGCAAGGACGACAAGGCGTGGAGCATGTACGTGGACGACAAGCGCAGCTGGTTCATCCACCGCGACGAGCACACCAACCGCACGGACGGCGGCATCAAGCGGGGCGCCGTCATCGGGATGCTGCTGGACCTGAACCAGCACACCCTCAGCTACTTCATCAACGAGGTGCCGCACGGCCCCATCGCCTTCACCGACCTGCACGGGGTCTTCTTCCCCGCCGTCAGCATCAACCGCAACGTGCAGGTCACGCTGAGGACGGGCCTGGAGCCGCCCATGGAGAGCGAGCCGAGCGAGAGCGACGAGGAATGACTGACGTGGAGACGACGGTACTGACAGGTTTAATCTATAAGTAACCCTCCAAGACGTTGTGGCACGCTACTAGCGTTTAACACTCTGCTGCCGCCGTTAAAGGAAAGAAAGCTGTCGAGAACGTTGAGCACTGAGCTCAAGACGGAACTGAATCCATCCTGCGGAGTTACAAAGAGTGACTCAAATGGAGACGAAGGGGTGGAAGGTTGTGCTGCCCCTCTTCCACAAAACCGACTGTAGCTTTCCGGCAGTTAACTGTGTTCTGCCAGAAGTCTCACAAGAGGCTTGTCAGAACGTCGAAGACAGAGATCAGAAGTGGGGCGCAGAGTCGATCCAACCTGTTTAGAGCGACACTGGTGAGAGGGACATGGTGACTCCGTAAAGACGAAGGATGCTGACAGCTTTTGATGTCCCCAAAAGACTGTAGCGCGCACCGTCGTTTAACTGTGTGCTGGGATATATCGAAGGAACTCGAAAGAACGCCTGGCGGCGTAAGCAGTAGCGAGAAAGTTGAGGACTGAGCTCAAGATGAGGTTCAGGCAGGCTAGCTGAAGGCCAGCCCAGCCGGGATGACGAACAGTGACCAAACAGGACTTGATGAAGAAAGGAGCAACAGTGTGCTTCGGTCATTTATCAACATCAATGGAACCGTTCGGGTCAGCCACAAGAAAACAAGAGTGCAGAGCGTTAGTGAAAGTAGCGACGGATGATGGATGCAGGGCTAATGTTGACAATATCCTCCAGATGGATCAGTGTGTCAGCATGAACTGTTGCCATTGAAGGGACGTTTGCAAAGCATGTCGTCCGAGTCGCGTTTACTACGGGACTGGAACATTTGTTATTCATTCTGTATGTGCAGAATTCGAGAATTCCACTTTGTTAGAGACCAACCACCAGGACACTCTACTGCTGGAAGGATGTTTTAGCGAGACCTGTTCCCCTCCAGAAGGCAGGAGTAAGATTGTCACCCTCGGCAGCTTCCGAGCGGGAGATTGCATAGAAAAAATATTTTCTCCGGGGTTTCGTTTCAAGGACGAAGCTGGACAAGCTTGCGGGGAGTGTAGTCAATGACAAGTAAAGTATCAACAACAATGTCACGCGGATAATCCGTCAACCTCAGCAACCGAAGACCAACGATGTCGCCTCTGATCAGGACTGAAGTCGATCCTTCCGTGCCTTGGAGAGTGAACTCGCACCAAGTGATAAAGGCAAAGGATTTTGCTCTTCTTCGGCGGAGAGGCCTCCGTATAAAGCACGGATCCCCTTTTCCCACCGCATCCGTTTGCGTGACGCTGTCGTCCGCAATCAGGGACAAGTGGCAGAGACTTCGTGACGTGGTCGTTGCATGAGGCTGTGTCCTGGATGGAAATGCGGTTCCAAGGCGACGAAGGGCGTGATAAAGACACGACAGCCCAGATACCCTTTTGTTTACCTCCGCTGTTACGGTTCTTCCTGTCTCAACTTACTACAGCTGTAATGAGTTATAGACCATCGGATCTTTAGCACAGCCCTCAACCGAAGCTTACGCAGCTTTGTGTGCAGGACATCGGGCTCTTTTTTTCTTTTTTCTTTTTTCGCCTACGAAACTCGATGAGTGCTGGCTGGATGTTGGAATGAACCGGACATTGCTAGTAAAGAATAAGCAGCGTAGACAATCATTCATTTAAGTGTGGCTTTGGACAAGGTATAGAATGTATTTGGCGTAAATGTAGCAAACTGTGATGTACGCATGCTGCGAAAGTTAAATAAGTGCAGTCTTACCTTTTTTAAAGTTCTTGCTGTTGAAATGCATCCACTGCACACATTGTTATTAGGCTGCGAAATTTAGACTACGTTCATGCCAGTCTAGTTTTAGTGTGTTACGCAGACTCCCAAAGGCGTTGTCTCAGTGACGAGAGATAACTGCTATGAACATATACACGTACTCACTAGACTTTGTTGGCCACAGAATCCCAGATCGCAAACGCTGCTTTCTTTATTTACAAAGATCACCATAGAGCTTATTCTGTGTTTGAACTAGTTAGGGAGGTCGAATGTGGAAGAGCAAGATATCCACCCAAAACTCCCTGACACGGGTGTTCCTCCTTTGGCGTACCCCAGGGGTTCATACTGTAGCATTTCAAACGTGAACTTCTTTCTCCCGAACTCAAGTTACATTTTCAAATTACGAATGGTTTGTTTGTAGGAGATCTGAGTCACCGACATTGACTGAAACTGTATTCTATCTTGTAACTGCTGTGAAGCACCGACAACACAGCTATTTTCTCGCCGCCCTGTACGAGTGGTTTTGCTTTTCTGTTTCAACTTTCAGTCTCGATGTGAATGGTAAATAATGTACGTAATGCCAGGAAGCGAGCATGACGGATGAACGCCGACGCCCACATTAACGTTAACATTTACATTAACTTGGTGATAATATGGATGAGGTGTAAGTTCGGCCCTGGCAGCTTCGTGATTTAGACGGACATTTGGCAAAATGCACGGAGAGCTAGGATTTTAACACGCGACACTGATTGTGCATCGCGAAGATTAGACAAAGCAAACAGCGTGAGCCGCATTAAGTCCAGCTAATCGAAGCGGAGTTTGTACAAACATGACCCCGAGCGTGAACTCTTGAACCTGGGTGGATGCGTCGGTGATACGGTTATCAGGGCTGAAGGGCAAGTGATTGATCGATTTGTTTGCTTTTCAACCCGTGTCGCTACACGCTGTGTCGAGAGAGACGGTTAAACAGCCCGGGGTGCCAGGGGTGTGGGTCCTGCCGTGTTCTCACCTCGGTGACCCAGCTTGGACCATGGTACTCTCTGATCAGGGACTAAAAGCAATCCCGTGTTCAGAGCGTGTCTCAAAAGACTCTCACCCTCGTCAGGACTGCACCGCTCGACGAAGTGTTTCAGCCCCATGGCCAAAAGCTGTACTCGTCTGCGATTAGGCTGACCGGGCAGACTGACTGGCTGTGGGCGCCAGTGAACTCTTATTTATTAAAACGATCTTGACAGATCAGGATGTCTGCCTATCTGTAATGGGTGTGAATGAGCCTAAGTAGCTGTGGCACATTTAGATAAGGCAGGACTGATACAATGGTAGCGCCACAGCATTAACTGTCGTGTGGAATTAGAACATATCTGTGTAATCAACTACAGGGGGGTTCATGGTTAATGATTTTTTTGCAGTGCTTAACCGAATAGTGTGATTTAGTTGCAGTTCATTGAATTTTAGTTGGCTATGATTTGTTCAAAGTTAATTAATTCGATTGGGGAATGTGTGTGTGTGTGTGTGTGTGTGTGTGTGTGTGTGTGTGTGTGTGTGTGTGTGCTGTCTGTCTGTCTGTCCTGTCTGTGAATGTGTGCGTGATAGTTAGAAACAGAGTTATTACAATGTATACTTTGTAATATGATATGTAAACGACACAAGCTTATGACATGTTTGTTTGTATGAAATGTTCTGAATACTCAGCTTTGTCAGTTCTTGGGAAAGTACCCGACTTCGGCAGCATTGATAGTCCCAGTCTTTAAATTCACTATGACTTTACCGAACACACACGACACATCCTAGCATTTACATTTCAAATGTCAAACTTCATTGCACTTTTACAATTCGCTGTCTTTACTATTGATTGCTATACACGAGCAGTGTCCTGCGGACAATGGTACAACAGTGTACTAGCGGTTGCTGCCTTCCTGCGTGTTGATGAGTTTCGCCATGCTGAACTTTTCTTTTTCGCTTAAAAGATACATTTCCTAGCAAGAGTAACGTACCTTTTTTCTTATTCTTCGTTTATATATTAGGGATGTACGCACTAGACTTGTACCACCACAATTCTTCACTTCAGTTAACTTACGTATTTGGTGCACGGGATCAATATCATCAGAGCAATGTGGTTTCATAAAACTCCCTTATTTTGAAATTGACATCAGCCTTCAAAGCAGCCCCCCTTTCAAAAGAGAACACTTTTAACATTTTTCCATCAGGATTCGGCCTCGAAATCGTTATTTATTATTTTACTAGTTTTCCGTCACTCTAGATTTTATTAATAACCGGAAGCACAAAAGACGCACACTGAAATACAGCGAGAAAGATACTGTAGGTTTTGCAAAGCGCGCATGAAATCAACGTCCCAAGCAGCACCTAGGGGTTCGCAAGCTCTGTCCTTCGTCTTATGCGCCAGAGGCATGATTAAGCGAGAGCGGCTGGCAGAGCATCCTTAAATCAGACCATCGGAAGTACTGCATCCTCATCCTCACCCTCTGCCCAGCAATTTGCGCTGCCCCGGCATCTTGCACGGCCGCCACTTGATGCGAGAGGAACTATTGATCTCTCCACTTCCACCGAGGTCCTTAGCACGGAGCCAGCCTTCGATGTTGACATTATTCTTTCTGCATCTCCAGTCGAATTGCGTGGGGTTTGTCTTCTCTGGCTTTTGGTGACACGTTGCGAGAACAAAGTTTTATGATCGGTATTTCATGAAATTTTGTTCTCGCAACGTTTTGTGGCAAGAATCTCAGGTTCACTGATGGGCATTTTGTTGGGGTGGTGAAGGTGTTGTAAGCTTGGGGAAAGTCTGTGGGGAAAATGTCAGTTCACCGGAAACCGAAGAAACGATGAAGACTTGCAAGTTCAGGCTGATGCTAATACCGTCTTCCCATTGACACGGCACGGGTAGATAGACAAGTACGTTAGGGGTATGACTGAGTTTCAGACATGTCCGTAAGTGAATTCCGTACGATGTTCAGTTTTACGCTCACTTAGCACCAGGATAAGGCACTGCAGAACTCTGCAATGCTCTTCGTGTTTCTTCAGAGTCCGTCACTAAAGTGACAAGATCATATTCACATCATGTATTATGAAAAGCAAACTTTAGCGAAAACCAGGTGACCGGATCACACTTTGTTTTCGGGCATCGTAGTGCCGGTTTACCCCGGTGACTCACCGGTTTTGCCGTACTAATGTGTTAACCACAGAAGCATAAAGCTGCAAACTGTGTAAGAGCGAAGATCGCTCCAAACAAGATAATAAATGCAATTCTGATGCGCCAAATCCATCTATGATACACGTGTGAGGCTCAAAGATGAAACATTACAGCAGAACACAATCTAATATAATCGTGCTTTACGTAGCTCTCTCTCTCTCTCTCTCTCTCTCTCTCTCTCTCTCTCTCTCTCTCTCTCTCTCTCTCTCTCCCTCCTCTCCTCTCTTCTCTCATCTTCTCTCTCTCTCTCGCGTGCGCTATATATATATATATATATATATATATATATATATATATATATATATATATATATATATGTCCCTCACTCTCACCCGCTTGCACACGTGATGTGGGAGTACAACTCTCAGGTGCGTGATTAAGAAGTAGCTTTAACCACCACAACCAACACCAACACCGACCCCATCACCACCACCACCACCCGCCTCCTGAAAGTCTTCACCCACCATCAACACCTTCAACCACGAACGTAGACTACCTCAGCTGCATCGCGGGCCTGGAACTTTAATACCGTGTACTTGGTTGTGAGCCGCACAAAGCTGCACGTGACTACCGTTCGTCTCTCGCTGGCTGATGTCCCTGGTGGGGCGGTACGTGTTATACAGATTGGTCCTAGCGGTCTCTGTGGAATGAAACCTCGCACTCCAAGTCTGAGAGGATCAGCTTCGACTGAGCAAAACGTCACGCTGCTGTTCCGAGACATGATTGTCGTGGTCATGATTGTTGATCAACGCATTGTAATAATTGCGAAAAACGTTCCAGCATCCGTAGTAGTGAAGCAACGCAAACATCTTGCGGTCAGCGCAAGACTGGAGATTCAGGCTTAATGTTTTAGTGACTGAAGCTATTAAGATTATTGTTTTAGTGACTGGAGAGTGAGGCTTAATGTTCTAGTGACTGAAGATATTAAGATTATTGTTTTAGTGGCTGAAGATTTAGCCTTGTTTTTTTCAGTTAGAGTGGTATTGTTTGTAGTCCATCGTTTCCGACGATAACGACGAAGCTGCACGTTTCCTCTTTTGTGAATCCTCTTGTAGATCTCGAATCCGATTCCATCATATTGATGAATATTCTGAATCAAACCTTGGTCTGATATCAAGATGGGTGTATTTTCTGGACATAGGAATAACCATGAAAAATTACTAACAGTCTTTAATGTTTCAACCAGTTTTATATGGTTGGTTGAAGTATTGCTTTACGTCCACAGAAACCGTAGGCTTATTAGGGACGGGAGCCCAGGACGTCCACCTCGACTTTCACACAGCTCCTGAGCCTTATATCGGTTGTTGTTGGGGTTTCTTGGATTTTTTGTTTTTGTTTAGTTTTTTAGATTTGTGGGTGGGTGGGGGTGGAGAGGGGTTAAGTTGGTGGCGGAGGAGGCCGGGGGGGGGGGGGGAGTTATATACACAGACAATAATCGGCAGTAGATGTAAAAGATATAAATTACAATAATATACACGTTCGTGTCCCATAGCCCGCGGTGACGATAAGGCCTGGAAGCCATGGAAACGCGTTGATTGATGTTCCAAAACGTCGTTCAAGCAGAAATTGGCTTCCAGAGTGCTGTCAGAAACCGTGGCCGTGCACAGCCTGGCGCCTGTCTGAAGCCCTACACCTATCTCGTTATCTTGTCCCACAAAACACCTACATATGCTTCAGGTCGGGCGGGCGCTCCGTGTATCAAAAGAGCAAATCTAACACGAAGGGCAACAGCAACACACACAGAGAAGAACAGTTCTCGTAGGACTGGGTTTAAAAAGAAAGGCAAGCGTGGATCCTCAGACTGGACAAACAATGAAGAAGACTTCGCAATTACTTCCCCCCTTCTCTTCCCCCCCCCCCCCTCTCTCTCTCTCGCTCTCTCTTTCCCGTCTTCTCCCCTCCCTCCCTCTCCCCCCTCTCTCTCTTGTTTCTGCGACCGATTTAGTTGTAATTCTTGTCAGAAGTGTCACGCCTCGCTCTGTTTGTAGCGGCCTACCTGCGTTGTGTCAGACCTATAGCCACGGCGATCTCCAAGATCCAGAATGTCTTTGTATGCACACAGAAAGTGGCAGCGATCCAAAGGAGCAATCTGTAGAAACAACAGCACATGCATTAAGCTTCGCTACTCTAGAATGCTGCGTATCACGCAATTCCGCGATACTTCTGATAATGCAGAAACTGCAGGAGCACCGTGTGGAGTTCGGGCCAAAGTATACACATGCAACCACGTTCCCACGCTGACGTACGTTTCTCGCACACGATATCTCTATGCATTCTAACTTGATCAATACACTTTAGGAAAAAGTCATTTACTGCACATCAAAAAATTAATCCTTTCCGTTTTCGTTCTTTTATTAGGACACATGATATCAAGTGCTGAAAATGATTAGTGAGGAAGGGATGCTTTCCTGTCAGTTAAGGTTTGTGTTTTTCTGTCTCTGTCTCTGTCGCTGTGTCCCCCTCCTCTCTCCCCATCTCTCTCTTTTTCCCTCCTCTCTCTGTATCTGTCTGTCTGTCTGTGTCCGTCCGTCCGTCTCTGTCTGTCTGTCTGTCTGTCTGTCTGTCTGTCTGTCTGTCTGTCTCTCTCTCTCTCTCTCTCTCTCTCTCTCTCTCTCTCTCTCTCTCTCTCTCTCTCTCTCTCTCTCTCTCTCTCTCTCTCTCTCTCTCTCTCTCTCTCTCTCTCTCTCTCTCTCTCTCTCTCTCTCTCAATTAGTCAATCAATCAATCAATATATATTTATTGCCACGTATTACATATAATATACATGCACATGGAATGAAGCATGGTGTTGAGCGCATTCATGGCATTCTCTCTCTCTCTCTCTCTCTCTCTCTCTCTCTCTCTCTCTCTCTCTCTCTCTCTCTCTCTCTCTCTCTCTCTCTCTCTCTTAGGGGCATCTTGAGTTGATGCGGATGCTGCCATGTTCTCTGATCTTTTTGACCCGGCAGAGTGTATCAGCGTGAGATCATAATGCAACGGAAGCAACACAAGCAGAGTTGCGTGATTTATATCATTGCGTACGGTGAACGTCAGACACTGCAGAGGTTGACGAAAGTGGCTTTTTTGTTTGTTTGTTTTTCTTTTTTTTTACTCCTGCTGGAAAGGCGTAGATAGATGGAGTCTTCGATAAGTGGAATAGGCAAGTAGGCGCTACTCCTCTGTGTGTGTGTGCGTGTGCGTGTGTGTGTGTGTGTGTGGTTTTTCTGTAGTTCTTTGCCGGGATGCCTTAGGTGCAAGGCAATCGGTTTTGAAAAAAATTAATGGGAGGGTGTTGATTCTAATTAGGAACGGTAAAACTGTTACAGGGAAATTATTATCTAGACAAGAAGGTCCTATCGACAGACTTGTCTTATGACGATATTAGACGGTTAGTATCGGTGAAATCATAATAACGTTAAAAAGTAGAACACTCTATTAAACTGTTTTCCGCAAAATACTCTTAGCTGTCATTAAGTTTTCTTGGAGAAAACTCCGATGTAAGGGGGGAGAAAAAAAAGCTACCGTTCCTGGATGCTTTAAAATCTTCTTCATTGCCTGCTAAGATGGTGAAACCGCATCGTTTTACGGTTGTCCGTCTTCAGCTCAATGGCGCCCCAGATTATTTTTTGACGCACTCTTTTTCTCTCTTTTTTCTTTTTTTTTTCCCCCTTCTTTTTTTCTTTCTTTTTTCTTTTTCTTTTCTTTTTCGTGGTCCCCTTCTAATTTTACGATTACCCATGCATTTTCATATTTCACTGTTTTTGAGAAACGAGTCCATTCCACTCACTTGAAAATTCTCAAACGCTTACACTTCGTGTAAATCGGTTGTGGCATAACGCCTAGGACAAACCGATTTTGCCACATGCCTGCTTGTCGTCTCAAACTAGCATACTGTTACGCTCGCTTCCGAAGTATCCAGGCAATTTGTTCCATCGCTTCAGCAAGAAAACCCATCCGTTCACGTCCTCGCCACTTTATCTCGTCTCGTTCCCGTCGTTATCTCGTCCCGGCGAGAACCAGGTGGGTTTTTGCACGCGCTCGGCAGCTGCGCGCGCACCGGTAGGCGATTTTGTCACGTAGGAGCCTCGCCGATGCCGCCAAAATCCTCATTTGTTCGCTGGTAGCCGAAAGATTTATGCAGTGACTGCGCCCCATTAAAAAGACTGTGGAGAAAGAAAGGATGGAAAAAGAAGAAGAAAAAGATGAAAATTAGCAGATTATTCTAGCTAATGGTGGTGGTGGTAGCGTGTGTGTGAACGTGTAAGGGGGGCAGGGGAGGGGCTGGGTTAGGCCTATTTTGTTGGTGTGTCGTGACAGCCTCTCCACCTCACGCGATAAGATAGGACCTCGTGCGTGTTTTTGCAAACCGAGATTCAAACTTCAAGCAAATAGACTGCTCCTTTTCGTTCGATGCTCTTTGAATCTCAGCTCAAATTTCCCATACTAAAACATGCAGCCCAAGAGTTTGTTTTCCGGGATAAAATATTGTGTAAACATTTGTCACAGCAGCCACAACCACGATGTGAATCTTGGCTGATTTACGGTTGGACCGCGCACGTTTTTACAGTAGTGCTTTGTTTCTTATGTGGGTTTTGGGTGAAACCGCCAATGCGAATAATCACACTTTAAAAAATAAACAAACCTAATGGAGTGGGTGATGCTTATCATTTCCGGCTTCGTTTCATTATCTTTATTCCCGGCGAACATTTATATGCCATTTAAAACACATGTGAGTCACTAGGTATCATGATGTTTGTAAACTGTTTGCATCTTAGGCTTCAAAGTTACCTGACTGACTAAATAAATGACCAAATAACTAAACCACTGGACTCTCTCTCTCTCTCTCTCTCTCTCTCTCTCTCTCTCTCTCTCTCTCTCTCTCTCTCTCTCTCTCTCTCCTCTCCTTCTCTGCACACTCATTAATACACACAAATCAAAATCAATTCAACTTAATAGGCCAGTGCCGACCACGTATCAATTAATGTATGTATATCTTGAAGCAATCGTGTGTCTAATTTATTGTAATGTACATAATGATGATGGCGATTTGTCATAACCTCTTCTGTGGAAAGACATTGGTTGCAGCGTAGCTGACTTAAACTTGTGTATTCCTTGCCAAAAGCAATGTACAAAGTGTGAGGAGTTTTTCTTCTTCTTCTTCTTCTTCTTCTTCTTCTGAGTTATATAATTATGTAGCTGGTTTGTTTTCGTACACTGGCGTCCTCAGTGCATGCTCGAACTGGCAAGTGTTCGCATTGTATATACCGATGATTGTTTGAATTGCTGTGTTCGTTTTTCTTAATCGAATAACAGTACAAAGGTTCGTTACCCACACTTGTCCGGATAACACGAAGTTGTTGCCCCCTGTCGCTTCTTCGGCGCACCGTAAGACCCTGACACATGGAATTTCTTGTTACTTGTATCCGCGCGTTATCAAGGTGCCAGTCTCTAAGTTATTTCCTACTATCTTGGAGTCCCACCTACGTTGCTGATGCTGATGCACCCACAACGCCTGCGGTCTGAAACCTAAGTTGACTGGTAACAGAGTTGGTCTTTCTGGGTGCCAGAGGCACTCTTCCCATCCTCCAAAACACCCCCCATCCCCATCCCACCACAAACCTCCCCCACCTCACCCTATCACATACGTTCAAGACACGTTGATACCGTAATCCGAGGTGTCGTCTGAAACGACTGTTTTACTTCTTCGCCCCCCCCCCCCCCCCCCACGCCAAAAAAACAAACAAACAAAACAACAACAACAAAAACAAAAAAAACAAAAAAAAGCAACAACTCTCCCCGCCCCCCGCCCTCCCCGCCCTGTCTAATAAATCAAAATCTGTGTGAACTTCTCAGTCTTACAAACGATTTTGTGTGCCCACTAACAAACTCGGTGTGTTACCTACATCCGAAGCCCGAACATCTAACGTTTTGCACGTGCTTAGGTTTTGAAACCATTGATAACCATTGTGGAAGAAGCCACTTGTCGTTTTGTTTTCATGATTTTGATGTATAACTTATTGATGTAATAACGGTTTATTCTTGCGAACAATCATGATTACTGTTTGTGTAACGACTTCATCCGCTTATGACTGTTTCCTCTTGCCATGCTGTTGCGATGCTGCGTTCTCCTTCTTCATTTCTGATGTACAGATCTCATGAACAAAAAAGTTATAATTTATGTGACACATGCTGCTTGTCTGCAAATGCTGGCGTTCACTCATCATCGTCTCATACCTCACTGTTTTAGAGGATCACCACGTCTCATATTTCACGGTTTTAGAGTATCACCATGAAGTAATTATTGCATCCAATCGTGTGCTGTTAACTACTCCACCAGTGTTTTGCCCACTCATGCATATCCCATCCCCGTAGCGACAAACGTAATTTCATGTGCATACTCTTGTTTTGCCTATAATTATTGTGCTTACAGTTGTACTCTGAGTGACTTTGGTTGGTTTTTGCTGAAACTGAGTGTGCACAGTAATTATGCAACCGTGGTGTTTGTGTAGAGTAGCCTATGCAGTTCTCAGAGTTCTATGAAGGTTATCTGTTATTCAGAAGTGACTTCGAGAGTGTTTTTTATAGTTTCTTTCTGATCTCATATCTTAAGGATTTAGTTGTGGATGTATCATGAGTAAACGAACTTATTCTTCTTGGGGTACGACTAAGATCATGCCTGTATACGAGAACTTCCTTGCTGTCCTTGCAGTTATCATCAACCTTGTAAATGTCGGCAGTGTGTTTGACCACCAAAACCAAACGGGTGTGCATCGATATACGATTACCAGTGTCAATGCCATCAAGTTTTAAACATCATTTTGCACAGAAAGTAAGTGTATCCGTATGATGTAAATATTCACAAGACAATCGTGATTAAGAAAAAGGACTGCATTAAATGTTGCTATGTCATCCATATGTGATTTTATGAAACACCAGTGCATATCGTACAACTCGAGAACAAGCACGGAATCATCTGATCTGCATATACACATCAAGAACGGACAAACGCGCGCACGCACGCACGCACGCACACTCACACACACACACACACACACACCACACGCACGCACGCACGCACGACGCACCCGCACGCACGCACGCACGCAAGGACATCTTGTGAATAATCACCGGCAAGAATTTGGCTGAAGTGGGTGGAGTACTGTCACTGTAACATCAAAATATTCTTCAGCTCACCGATATCATTATCATAACTTATTGATCATGGGCACGTAACTCGCAAGGCTACGTGAATCGTATTACAAATGCCCTACCCTTACCCTAAAGATTCAGGGAGGGTTTTGCTCTGGAAGAGCGAATTGAGTCGTCTATTTTTGTAGGACCAAGTTATAGAATGACACCAGCACAAACTAAGAACCACCGTACTGTTCCTGTATTTATGATTGTGTCCTCATGTCCACTTTTTTTCTGTTTACTCTCACAGTTGAAGGACTCAATAAAAGGTTTGAAATTGAATCATGCGTGTTTGTTTGTCCTTCTGCTTGTCTGTGTGTAAATTGTGTATGGTTGCCACCACATGCATGTACACTGCACACGACACGAAGAATCTCTGGAGAATCTCTCTCTCTCTCTCTCTCTCTCTCTCTCTTCTCTCTCTCTCTCTCTCTCTCTCTTCATCACACCAAATGCTAGCGGGCAAAAGCAGATGATATATAAAGAGATTTAGCTTGAACTTGGCACAAATATCAACTGTGCTTAAAAAATCAATACTTGTGTGGCACGTGAATTCGGTTTTTGCAACCGGGAGCATAAATAAGTTGGAAGGAGATGGAAATCACAGACAGCCCACATACGCCGGGAGACAAACAATTCTGAACTGTCAAGAAAGCATTGTCATAGAACCTCCTTGACACAGTGGCAACGTGCGGCATATCATAATTCATCTACACCCAATCGTTTACCCGCCTGTCACAAAACACTGATAACGAACTCGTGAAGCAATGTCATGATCATCACAGTAACAAAGGGTTTTGTTTTTGTTTCCTTGATAGGTATGTAGCACAGCTGACGGAACTTGTCCTGAGTCGGTTTTAATTGTTGGACCCAGCATTTCTTTTTCTTTTCCTTTTTTACATTGAAACGTTGAGTCAACTGCTAGCCTGTAGCTTCTATGGCCTCACTACGATACGACTGGTGGGTGTTCAGGGAAGAAACAACAATAGATACAAAGCTCTCTAGGAACGGGCTAACGTCACATTTGGCTACACAAGCAAACACGTCACTGTTTGACACATGCCGACGATCATGTTCTTTATAAGATTTCGCCTGGGTGGATTTACAACAGAATATGTGATTCCATTGAGATGAGTTCCAACAGTACGCCGGCATTAAGGTGACGCCCCATTTGGACGGCATTCCGCCTATGAGACGCCATCCCAGTTGGACGACTCCGCTTATTCCTACAGAGGCGCGCGCGCGCACGTGTGTGTATGTGTGTGTGTGTGTGTGTGTGTGTGTGTGTGTGTGTGTGTGTGTGTGTGTGTGTGTGTGTGTGTGTGTGTGTGTGTGTGTGTGTGTGTGTGTGTTGTGAGTGTGCGTGCGTCGTGTGTGCATGTATGTGAGTGGTGTTGTAATTGTGTGTGTGTGTGTGTGTGTGTGTGTGTGTGTGTGTGTGTGGTGTGCGCGTGCGTGCGTGCTGTGTGTGTGTGTGCGTGCGTGTGTGCGTGTATGTGAGTGCGTGCGTGTAATTGTGTGTGTGCGTGTGTGTATGTGTGTGTGTGTATGTGTGTGTGTGTGTGTGTGTGTGTGTGTGTGTGTGTGTGTGTGTGTGTGTGTGCGCGCGCGCGCGCGCGCGTGCTTGCATGCGTACGTGCGTGCATGCACTTGAAGGGGATGGGCGTGAGACTGGATATTGGATGGATCAGTTGTTGGAGGAGCCCCAGAATCATGGAACCCTAACCGCCACCCCCATTCCCTTTCTCTCTGGCTCTAATCTGGATTTGTCTGACTGAGATAACGTCTGACTGGAACGTTGTCTCAGAGGAGTCTCCTCCCATCTGGATGTCGACTCTGTTCCCGTCCTGCCAGTTGCTGCGTCGTCCCACTGAAATTGCTTCAGCGGAATATGGAACCTGACAGACATGGGCGTCTGGCTTTCACAACCGATGCCACAATGTCCACGAATCTGTTCCACGTAAGACGTGACTGAATAATATTATGCCCGGACGGACACAAAGATGAGATCCATCGATTCAAACTGGCCTGGCGCTGATCTGCAAACAAACTTCTGGTTTAAACGAAGCACTCAGGTTTCAGCGTTGCCTTGTTCAGCGTGGATTCCGCAGAACACATCAGAAGAAATTATGTGAACAGGCTAAAACCTAACAGGCTCTATTCTGCCTAGCTGAAGAATCTCTGTTTGATCTGTCGTCGTTTAACTGAAGTTTATTCTAACTACGCGGACCGTCACGTCTGAATCTGATGCCGCCTTCGATAGTCCGTGACAGAGTGAAAGTTTGAGAAGGATGGGGAGATTTATACAGTTCAGTACGTGTCATCCACATGCCATGCGACATTCGGTTAACTGACGCCAAAACAGTCACCATCTTACATCAGAAAGTGTCTGAGTATACAAAATGAAGAGAACTGGTCCCTGGACAGAGGCCTGGGGGACCCCATAATTATGTCAAAAGTGAAAGAGAGGACTTCATTTCATTCACGGTTACTACTTGCGTCCTATCTTGCAGGTAAGCACATGAACTTGTTTTAAAGGGCGGGTTGTCTGCGAAGAGGTGCTGACAGGGACCGAGATCCCAGGAAGTGGAGGAGACTATACCTAACGCTACGCTGTCCCATCACCAGGATGATTTCTGCATTAAGCTGGGCAGCGGTGTTTAAGCCATTCCAGTGCTTGATGAATGGTGCGGGTCATAGTCACAAGACAGTGTGCATGCACCACAACATTAGAAAATAAAGAAAATAAGGTAAAAATAATTATAGTCATTGGTGATGAAACAACGGGAGGTGTATCTGAATGGTTAAGACACTGGAAACAAGACTGAGATGTTGGGGTATCCACTTCCGCTTCGTGTGGCAAACCACCTTCCCGCTCGTCAGTCTTTTAAGGTCTGTTGTTTTCATGTAGTATTCGTATGAGTCAGCTCCAAATTCATGGCTGAAAGTGGCGTGGTACATGGCTTGCTATCTGTGCATTGTTTCCGCAACGGCGTGGCGTAAAGATACATAACAATAGTAAATGTTCCTCCTCTCTGGAAAACAAAAACAACAACAAAATGTTCCGTAAATGCTGACAGTTGCAACGATTATTCTCAAGAAACATATAGCTCTAGCGTTCTGAATTTAAGACTAAATCAGTCAGATTGCTGAGCTAGTTCAGTCGATTAGAAGAAAATAAGAAAAAGGAGAGAGAGAGAGGGGGGGGAGGGAGGGGGGAGGAGAGGAGGGAGGGAGGGAGAGAGAGAGAGAGAGAGAGAGAGAGAGAGAGAGAGAGAGAGAGAGAGAGAGAGAGAGAGAGAGAGAACACGTTGATTACACGTCAATCTAAACTGTAGACTTCTGTCTTGTCTTTACTCTCAGCTTTGTTGTTGGTAAATAGATTGGAAAAATCGCAACAGTTGTTTCGACGCATCACTTCTTTTTTTTCTTCTTTTTTTCTCTTCCTTTTCTCTCCGTCTCCAGAGTCTTCGTAGCATCTTGCGGAATGCCTTCTCTCCATACCGGTGATTAGCATACCGCACGTGCATCGCTCTTCCCCTGCCTCGTAGACATCCACTTGTGCTTAGGTGGCATGAGAGATATCGCTCGCTTGCAGAATCCGTCCAGGTTTATTCCTTCAGTTCCCATTTTGTTCCCGTGATTGGGACTGAAAGTATCCAGGTCTTTATTTATTTTTTTGCTGACGGAGGATTTTCCAAAGTGGTTTGTTTACGTAACTGTTATCGTTTGTCGTCATGATAGAACATGTGTTGTTGTTGTTGTCGTGTTGTTGTTGTTGATGTTGTTGTCGTCGTCGTTGTTGTTGTCTTCTTCTTCTTCTTCTGCCGCTTCCTCCTCTTCTTGCTCCTCCATCTCCTCGTCTTCTTCTTCTTTTTCTTCTTCTTCTTCTTCTTCTTTATCTGATTCTCCTTCCCGGTCTATTCCCCCTCCCCCCACCCCCCTTTTGTCCCCCCCCCCCCCCCTCCCCCCCCCCCCCCCCCGCCCCGTTATTTTCTTTCTTTCTTTCTTTCTCCATTCTCCTCTTTTTCCACTTCAGAATTCTTCTTCTAATCACACCAGAATCGCGAAGGACTAAGTAAATCGCAATGTCCATTCTTTTACCTTTGGACACATTAATGCTCTATCGATCGGACAACCTATATTTACACCACCACATCAGGGTAAACATGTTTAATTGCGACTATAGTTAAAGTGTGCAGAAGATGTGTGTGTGCGCGTGTGATGGGGATGGGAAACAGTGAAGGGACAGAGGTGAGAGGTGGGGTGGGATGGGGTGGGGGGTTCAGGGAGGGGGAGGGGGGAGAGCTTCGTCCTCAGCGTGACCTGCACGTTGCGGTTGATGCTGACGGCGGGGAAGAAGACCCCGTGCAGGTCGGTGAAGGCGATGGGGCCGTGCGGCACCTCGTTGATGAAGTAGCTGAGGGTGTGCTGGTTCAGGTCCAGCAGCATCCCGATGACGGCGCCCCGCTTGATGCCGCCGTCCGTGCGGTTGGTGTGCTCGTCGCGGTGGATGAACCAGCTGCGCTTGTCGTCGACGTACATGCTCCACGCCTTGTCGTCCTTGCCTGCAACACAGAGACAGTGTCGGGGAATGTTAGGTTTATACTGCAACACAGAGACAGTGTAGGGGAATGTTAAACTGGAACACAGAGACAGTATCGGGGACTGTTATACTACAACACAGAGACAGTGTCAGGGAATGTTATACTACAACAACACAGAGACAGTGTTGAGGAATGTTAAACTGGAACACAGAGACAGTGTCAGGGAATGTTAAACTGGAACACAGAGACAGTGTCGGGGAATGTTATACTACAACACAGAGACAGTGTCAGGGAATGTTATACTACAACACAGAGACAGTGTCGGGGAATGTTATACTACAACACAGAGACAGTGTCAGGGAATGTTATACTACAACACAGAAACAGTGTCGGGGAATGTTATACTGGAACACAGAGACAGTGTCTGGGAATGTTAAGTTTATACTGCAACACAGAGACAGTGTCAGGGAATGTTGTACTGAAACACAGAGATGGTGTCAGGGAATGTTATGCTGCAATACAGAGACATTGTCAGGGAATATTATACTGCAACACAAAGACATTGTCAGGGAATATTATACTATAACACAGAGACATTGTCAGGGAATATTATACTGCAACACAGAGACAGTGTCAGGGAATTTTATACTATAACACAGAGACATTGTCAGGGAATATTATACTGCAACACAGAGACAGTGTCAGGGAATGTTATACTACAACACAGAGACATTGTCAGGGAATGTTGTACTGAAACACAGAGATGGTGTCAGGGAAAGTTATACTGCAACACAGGGACATTGTCAGGGAATGTTATACTGCAACACAGGGATTTGTCAGGTAATGGTATACTGCAACACAGAGATGGTGTCAGGGAATGTTATACTGCAACACAATGACAGTGTCAGGGAATGTTATACTGTAACACAGAGACAGTGTGAGGGAATTTATACTGCAACACAGAGACAATGTTAGGCAATGCTACACTGCTGAGGAGACCAGTGGTAATAACTGACAATGAAGGAAAGACTGAAGAGCTTAGTTCGTTAGTAAGTGAGCTGACTGGTTGGTTGGTTGGTTGGTTGTCGGTTAGCTGGGTGGTACCATGATTGGTTGGTTGCTTTGTCATTCAGTCACTTAGTTTGTTTGTATGGTTGTTTGTTTTAGGAAGCTAGAGTTCCGTCGAACGCACAGGTTCACCTCAGGACGAACCTGTTACACACTGAAATTACTTTTAAATGACGGTGATACACACGTCACCGAATCACAAATCGCAAATAAACAGTTGGAATGCAGGTTGGAACACAACACAGTCAATAGCAAACACAACCACATCCAGATAGTCAATATTTAGTATCAGAGTTAACATTCCGCTGAAGACAATCCCAACACATGATGCTCGATGTCCATGCTCCTCTGTTTGACATATGTGTGGTTTTGCTGAAAGAGCATTTTTGTTGTTTTTGTTTGTTGGTTGGTTGGTTGGTTGTTTTATTGGTTGTTTTTCTTTTTGTTTGTTTTTTAGGGTAAAGGCGGTTGTTCTTTGATTGCTGCATTTTAAATCTCGGGTTAGTTAATTGTGAACTGATTTGGCTTCTTTCGTTTTCTGTCTCAAGTTCCTCTAATGCGGTAGGGATAGAATCTGTCACACATTCATGCTTCGCAGTTTAACACTTAATGGATTTCTTACTCCGGAAAGTTCTGAAACAGATGTTTTGTCATTTGTCAAGAGCAATGTTGCCGAAAACATTGCATTTTATTCTGTCAGCGTTTTTCTTTTCTTATTTTTAACTTCTGCCTGTGTGGCTAGACGTTTTTGCCCTCATTTATAAATTCATTTCGTCACAGCCCATCAGCTGAAATCATGATCAAGCAACAACACTCTTTCGACGAGAAGAGCAGATCACGCAGCCACATTGCCCCAGCCAATCAGCAAACCAGATTAATTTTCATTGCGGGCGGAAAGGAAACCGACAAGAAATTTCCACGTGATGAGAGGAAGTGTTCTTCCTCTCGCCCCTCCCCCCCCCCCCCCCCCCCCCCCCCCCCCCCCCCCCCCTCCTCCCCTTCCCTTGCCCACCTACGGAACATCTCAAAGAGTGTCTACCATGGCTCATCACGCTCACACTTGTTGCTTCCTCCTCCCACTCTCTCATCGTGTTGACGTTACCGCCATTGTTGCTTGTTTGATATTTCCTCCGTAAAACTGACGCTGGCTGGCTTCTTCTGCACGGCTGCCTGCTCATCATCTCAGCCGAAAAATCAAACGAGGGTGGAGGATAACAATGTTGTGATAAGGCTCCTTTGGCTAGGTGTCAGTTCTTGCGTGGTGGCTGCTACAAAAAAAAAAAAGAGAAGAAGGAAGATCGAGAGGAACCCCGAACCTGTTGGATCTGTCTGCATGAGTGCAGTTTTTGTCTTCCGCAGCAATTACACTGATGTTGGAGGATGGTGATGAAGACGACTGCTTGCTGCTTTCAGCGTCAAATCTGTAGTTCGCATTTTTGCTGTGCATGTTGTTGAGTTTATTTGTTTGCTTAACGCGGTGTTTTTCCGATCTGGACCATTTCGTTTTGTCTCTTTGTGCTTTTGTCTTCTTCTTTTTTTCTTCTTTTTTTCTTCTTCTTCTTCTTCTTCTTCTTTCATCCTGAGGTGACCTTGTGTTTCGTTTTATTACCGCACCTACAGCTAATGATTTAATCTGAAGTCATTTTGCTTTGTTTTGAAAACTTCACTCTTCACTTGCTGTATGATTTATGATACGGGGGTGGGGTGAGGGAAGCGGAGAGAGAGAAATGAGAAAGGTTATATATTTTATTATAATAGATACTGTTTTAGCATGATGCTTGGGTTTTAGTGTATTATCTTTTAATGCGAGTGTATGATCTGTGTTTATTCGATGATAGTATTTTACCTGAATGAGTTACTGGGGTTAAGGAATATGAGTGAGCGTCGGTGCTTGTCTGTCCTCAGCTGACCCTGTGCCGTTGGCAGGCTGTTCAAATCCAGTAGATAACGATGGAGTAGCACCGGTTTGTTTCATCCTGCTTTCCAATGACCGAGTATTAGGGGAAGCATGGAACTGTTCCTTCATTCTTTCTTTCTCTCTCTTCTTCGTGTTTTTCCCCCTTCGTCTACTTCTTCTTTGTCGTTGTCCTGAGGTAACTCTGCGTACGGTTGACAGGTCGTTAGAATCCAAAATTACTCAATAAAATCGTCATCTTCGTCTTCGTCGTCGTTATCTTCTTCATCGTCATCTTCTTCTTCGCCATATTCTTTTTTCTGTTCTCACTCTTCCTCTCCGTTCTCCTCTTCTTTGTTCTTTTCATTTACATTCCTATTCCTTCTTCTTCCGGTCATCGCCTCTTGTCCTTATTCTTCCTCTTCCTTTTCCTCTTCCCCCTCCTCCTCTTCGTCTTCTCCCTCTCCTTGTCCCGTTTGTGATCAGAGTTGTCTTTTCGTCTCAGCGTCTTTCCTTCAGGAGAGGATGTAACTATCTCACTTCAGATTTATGTTTGTATAACGTTCTCGCCGAAGACAAAGCGGTTCTGCCAACGGGTTGATTTCACGCTTGACGCAGGTCAACTCCGATCTTCACCTTGTTGGCGAGAGTGAAAGTTTTACGTGATTGCCTGGAAAGTCAGACTCGCTTTTTTCCCGAAGTTAAATGCGTGTCCGGCTGCTGGTCCCGAAATAACCCCGTTGTTACCAATTTGTATCCATCCCAAGAGTTTAGACTGCTTGAAAGTGACTGAGACTGATTGCATAAATTTGCATCGTCTGGGAAAGCAGACAGACACGACGAGCAAATCCTCCATCGAGAAAAAATAGGAGTTGAGGTCACAACAGGCATGTAAGAATTGAGGGCACAAAAAGCAAGTAGGAGTTGAGGTCGCAGTAGGCAAGTAGGAGTTGAGGTTACCTATGGGCAAGTAGGAACTGAGGTCACAACAGGCAAGTAGGAGTTGAGGTCACAACAGGCAAGTAGGAATTGAGGTCACAAGAAGCAAGTAGGGATTTATGTCACAACAGGCAAGTAGGATTTGAGGTCACAAGAAGCAAGTAGAAATTTATGTCACAAGAGGCAAGTAGAAGCTGAGGTCACAACAGACAAGTACCAGTTGAGGTCACAGCAGGCAAATAGGAGTTGAGGTCACACTAGGCAAATAGGAGTTGAGGTCACACTAGACAAGTAGGAGTTGAGGTCACACCAGGCAAGTAGGAGTTGAGGTCACACTAGGCAAGTAGGAACTGAGGTCACAACAGGCAAGTAGGATTTGAGGTCACAACAGGCAAGTGGGAGTTTAGGTCACAGCAAGAAAGTAGGAGATGGGGTCACAACAGGCAAATGCTCAGCGCAAAACAAGGACAAACAAGATTATCACTCGTGGAAATGGACACTCGTGAAAAAGGGTCAGCGAACCAAGGGGAATAACAGCACTTCCTGACGTCACACTATAACAAGGGACACAACAACAGCGACAAGGGAAGGATCATCTCCGATCACTCACATGGAACAGCTGTGACAGCTATAGCGCTTTCGAGTTTGTTTGTTTTTGTTTTGTTTTTTTGCTTGGATGGGCTTCGTGTATAGGTTTTACTGCGGTCTCACAAAAACTAATGACTGACTTGTCTTGTGCTTTTCCCCTTTCTAATTTTCTCCTCCGTCTTCTTCTACCATAGATGTTATTACAAGAAAAAGATGTGTTTTGGGACCCGATGTTTCCAGTTGGTACGGAAACTAATCCCACACTGCCTTTTATTTTTATTTTCTTCTTCTTCTCAGGCTTCTTTGCGTAGAATTTCAGCACTGGATTTCACTCGCTTATCTCTCATTTATCATTCTTACGATTGTCTCGGCAATTGTATAAGCTCTTTATTCTGGGTATTACGAGGATGAGGATGCTTTTTTCTTCCCCTGTCTTCTCCAAGCTTCGATTCAGTGGAGTCTTCTGACACTGGCTCTTTCTTTGTTTCTTTTAGTTATTCCAATACTAGTTTCGTTAACACTTCTGTTCAGACACACGCGCTCGCACGCACGCGCGCGCGCGCACACACACACACACACATACACACACACACACACACACACACACACACACACACACACACACACACACACACACACACACACACACACACACACGCACACACACACACACGCATGCACAAACACGCGTGAACACACACGCGCACGCGCGCGCGTGTACGCGCACGGACGTACGCACACTTACACCACACACTCATAGAGAGAGAGAGAGAGAGAGATCGCATTTCTTTTCTCTTATCTTGTTGATGTTGTCTTCTTTGCTTGCTGTTTTGGATATTTGTCTCGAGAAATCGGGTTTCCCTCCAAGTTCATAACTTCTTTTTTCTTCTTCTTCTTTTTTCTTTCTTTTTTTCTTCTTCTTTTTTTCTTTCTTTCTTTTTGGTATTTATACTGTTGATCCAAAATCTAAAGAAATTAACGAAACTTTTGTTGCTTGTCTTGTTGAAGATTTTTGTCTTTATGTTGTTTGTTTCTTTCTTTGTTTCTTTTAGTTTGTTTTCGGTTTTCTGCTGTTCTCGGCTAGAGAATTCGTCGTCCTGACTTCAGATGTTTTGCTTTAAAACCGTTTGCTCTAATATTCCTCTGCCCACACCCATCCGAAGGAGATCTCTCACTGCTCTCTAAATTGTTGTTAAGTACGTGTTTATGATTTTGTATTTGCGACAAATACGAGCAGCCTGCTGTTCACATAGAACGCATACAGCAACGGACCAGTCATATAATAATAATAACGATCATAATATTACTATTACTAAAAATAACCTACGTTTGTAACCAACAAACAAGGGACTTAACTAGTGCCCGAAGGACGTCACATAAGCACAACAACAAATACCTCAGTCGGCTACGGTAGCTCTCATATAGCATGAGAGTAAATACAAGGTATTTAAACTCCACCAGAGTTACATCCTCTAACATTTATAATGCCCTCAAGGACGCCTTGATCTCTCTCTCTCTCTCTCTCTCTCTCTCTCTCTCTCTCTCTCTCTCTCTCTCTCTCTCTCTCTCTCTCTCTCTCTCCTCTCTCTCTCTCCTCTCTCTCTCTCTCTCGCACACACACACACCACACACACACACACACACACACACACACACAAACACGTACCTACACACACACACACCACCACACACACACACACACACACACACACACACCACAGCAGCGCGCGCGCGCGCGCACGCATGACGCGACGCACGCACCACACCACCACACACCACACACACACCACACACACACGCACGCACGCACGCACCAGCACGCACGCACGCACGCACCAGCACGCACGCACGCACGCACGCACGCACGCACGCACACACACACACACACACACACACACACACACAACACGTGAACAATATTCTCAAAGTTCAGTCAAACAATCATGAGGAAATTGGGCGATTACGAACGCTGTACATCCACTAGGAATGGGGATGTTCGAAATCACCAAGAATCGATTTGGGATCCCGAGGTCAGACGGTGCAAGGAGATGCAAGGACTGAGTAGGGAGTGGGCCGGAAAGTACACGTGATCCAAACCCCAATGCCGCGGTAATGAAATTACTCACGTCTGGCGACTTGGGAAGCTGCAGGGTGAACAGAAATACATGGACTACCATTGCTTTTCTTTACGCTTTCAGTTGTTAGGGTACTTGCATGTAGTCTGAGTTTACAGCCATTTCGGACCAACGGAAGTTTGCATCGTACCATAGGTAGATAGATAGATAGACAGACAGACAGACAGACAGATAGATAGATAGATAGACAGACAGACAGACAGAAAGATAGATAGACAGAAAGACAGACAGACAGATAGATAGATAGACAGACAGATTGATAGATAGACAGACAGACAGACAGACAGATAGATAGACAGACAGACATACAGACAGACAGATAGATAGATAGATAGATAGATAGATAGATAGATAGAAATTATGGATTCGGTTCACTCTTCGTCCATCGTGAGCCGGTTTGGCCTAGTGGTAAGGCGTTAGGCTGGTAAATAGACGGACCTCGGTTCGATTCTGCTTCG
>JABMCL010000438.1:930000-935000 GCA_018857735.1 Alviniconcha marisindica | reverse complement strand
ATTTCTGACCACTTAGCTGTGGTTTAAGTGTCGTTTTGTATGGGATTACCCCGAAAATCTCCAGGTTTGTCTTGTCCTAATAAATAACGTCCTTTTGAACCTTTTATGTGTTTGGATCTTAAAAGTACAAACTCTGGCAGCCACAGCATTGTTTGGACACACGAAAATACAGCATACACTTGCGGCGGCTGTAGCTTTCAGGTAAGGCGACTCAAAGTTTCCGCAAGGGATCAATGGAGTATTGAGAGAGAAAAAAATGTGGATGAATTGGATTGTATAGAACGCAGCGAGCTAGTACCGGTTACCATCGCAACGGACTTGGAACAGTAGCGTAGCATTGGTATGAGTTGTTGTTTTTTCTTTTTTCTTTTTTCTTTTTTTCTTTTTTAAGAAACACCCGATACAATGTTGTACGTCTGTCGTATCGATCAGGCAGTCCAGCGTTTAAAAAAAGAAGATAAAAACCAGACAGAGAGAGAAGAGAGACAGACAGACAGACAGAGCAGACAGAGAGAGACACAGAGAGAGAGAGACAGACAGACAGAGACAGAGACAGAGAGACAGAAACAGAGACAGAGACACAGAGAGAGCAGTCCAGTGACAGAAGTTTCGGCTAGATGCCACAGCAGTTAGTATAGTAGTAGGTTTAGTAATGCTAATAGCAGCGGCAGCAGAAGTAGCATAGTTGCCTGCTTAATAGTAGTAGTGATAATAGATAAACAAGCTTATAAAAGCGCTTTTCCACGCAAATGCATCCTCCTAACGCTATACAAAAACAACAATAACAATAATATATACCTTAAACGCATCACCCACAAACAGGCCTACATCCATCCATGTGCAAACGTATATAAAATGGCATTTAATAATAATAATAATAATAAAAGTATTTGTAAAGGGCAACATCTTGTCCATAGAGACTATTCTAACCTCATACACACGCATACACGCATACACGCATACACGCACACACACACACACACACACACACACACACACACACACACACACCACACACACACACACACACACACACACACACACACACACACACACACACACATACACACGCACACAACCAACAAGTACTTAACTGTTGAGATGCTTGTTCAGATCTAACAGACCTCTTTTTTTCCTCTTTTTTTTTTTTCACTGGAGGAAGGGAAAAAATTAAACCAAAGAAAACAATCATGAACACATTTGTTTTGAAGGTTTTGTTTGATATTTTCACATTGAGTTTCACCCTGCTATAATAACTTGCACCGCTGGTTGATTTTCTAATCATGACGAAGCAAAAAGCTAAGGTAACCTTCTTCAACAATACACTCAAAGCCTGTGGGTACAATGCAGGTGTGTGCGTGCGGGTACTGCTGAAGGTAAACAGGCACAAATTGCAGACAAAACAGAACTTTAAAATTTTCATTTCATTTTACAAGACTGCACAGTCAGCAAACGGCTTTTTCTACGAAAGCAAACAAGAACGTGGACGGCAGCGCCCCTTTCATTATTCATCTACAGCAGCAACTTTCAGCACCGATTCGGGAGCAATCACTGGTCACATAAATGTGTCCGATGTTCGGGGAAATGGACCAACATCCTGTCCATCAATGATTTAGTCTCGACCTGTCCACCTCAATCAATTCGGACCACTTCGGATTGCAGCAAGCTTACTGCTCCAGCACCATCACCTCCCAACTACCTGAGCCCCCCCCCCCCCCCCCCCCCCCCTTCCGTTCCACCCCCACCCCACTCCCTCCTCCCCTTCCCCCGCTCTTTTTCCGTTTTATTCACACAGAGCCGCAGTTATTTCGAGTTTTCAAATATCTGGATATTTTCAGCATTGCAACAAACAAAAAATAACAGCAACAAAACGGCAACATTATTTTGGTTAGACTAGGGATTATGTATCGTATTTGCATTGATGTAAAAAGTGATATGGTTCGGAACAATTTTGTTTGTTTCTTGAGATGAAGATGCGTGGTAGTGGAAGCAGTGATTGTTGTTGTTGTATTTATTGATTGTTATTGTTTGTTTGCTGTAGTTGTTTCTGGGTTGATTGTTGTTGTTGCTCTTGTTGTTGTTGTTGTTATTGTTTTGTTTGTTTGTTCGTTTGTTTTTTTGGAGGGGCTTGTCTGATGGTTTTTGCTTGTCTTTAAACAATATTTTTAGTTCTCGTTTTTTGTTTGCTTTTGTTTTTCTGGGGCAGGAAGGTATTATTATATTCACTGTAGTGTACTGAGGCAGGCAGGGAGTTGTTTATTTTCTTTCTTCGTTTTGTTTGATTTTTTTTCTTTTTCTCTCTTCTTTGCCACAATCTCTCTCTCTCTCTCTCTCTCTCTCTCCTCTCTCTCTCTCTCTCTCTCTCTCTCTCTCTCTCTCTCTCTCTCTCTCTCTCTCTCTCCCCCCTCTCTCTCATAAAAAGGACAGAAGCAGCAGCTGATCGACTAGTTCAAAAGTAAATAGCTATTGGATCGTGAGCGATCCACCTAACTTCGGTTTACTGTCTCTCTACCCCCCCCCCCCCCACTCTACTCCTCCCCCTCCCTTCTCTCACTCTCTGCCACCTCTCTCTCTCTCTCTCTCTCTCTCTCTCTCTCTCTCTCTCCTCTCTCTCTCCACACACCACACACACACACACAACACACACACTCTCCTCCCCCACTCTACACACCACCTCACACACACACACACACACACACACACACACACACACCCACACACACACACACACACACTCCCCCTACACCCACTCCCTCCTCTCTCACACCACACCCCACACCCACCCCTTCTCTCTCTCTCTCTCTCTCTCTTCTCTCTCTCTCTCCTCTCTCTCCTCTCTCTCACTCTCTCCCCCCACCCACCCCCCTCTCTCCCTCTCTCCCCCCCTCCCTACTCTATTCTCCAACCCCCTCTCTCACCGGCAGTCCCCACGCCCACAAGAGGGAAGCACCATTTAAATTCCCCTTTGATAAGTCGCTGAGACCACCACTGGCGTTCCAATCGCCAGGCAGCCGGTTTATTGCCCTTTAAAAATTTGGGCCCACACCTTCCTGCCCCTCCCTTTTATTGGGTTTCCCCCCCCCCCCTCGCCGAGGTACCACGGACGCAGAAATTGGGGCGCGCATAGGAAGAGCATATTTATGCGCTGGGGCGGGGATGGGGGCGCTCTGGGGCGGGTGTGGGCGGGAGGGGGGGGGTGAGGCGAAGAAGGAAAAAAGAAAAGAAAAGAGAGACAGTAAGAGTGCAAACAGCACCACGTAGCGGCCACCCAGCTCATATCGTATGCACATACGGAGAGAGTGATAGAGGGGGGCAGTGAAATAGAAAGAAGGGTGGGGAGAAGGAGAGAGAGAGATGCGGGGAGGGAGTAGGGGAATGAGAGAGAGAGAGAGAGAGAGAGAGAGAGAGAGAGAGAGAGAGAGAGAGAGAGAGAGAGAGGTGGTGAAGGATAGAGAGAGAGAGGAGAGATAGAAAGGGATGGGGAGAGAGAGGAAGGAGAGATAGAAATAGATGAGGAGAGAGAGGAAAGAGAGATAGAAAGGGATGGGGAGAAAGAGAAGGGAGAGATAGAAAGAGATGGGGAGAGAGAGGAGGAGAGATAGAAAGAGATGGGAAGAGAGAGGAGGGAGAGATAGATCGTACAAGAAGAGAGGGAAGGGGGGGGGGGGGGGGGACTGACGCAGTGAGACAGAAAGGGGGAGGGAGAGGGTAGAGAGAGTAAAAGATAGAGGGGAAGAGGGAGACAGTTCTTGCATGTAATGTAATGTAACGTCACGTCAGAGAGAGAGAGAGAGAGAGAGAGAGAGAGAGAGAGAGAGAGAGAGAGTTGCTAGATCTAGGACAGTCTTCTATTTCTCACAGCGGTTAGTATTTTGAGCTCGTTTTGGATTCTAGTGGATTATCGAAATGCGTTTACCACTCTGCTAAGGATCTAGAGGTATTGAAGGTTCTCTTTTCTAACACTGTGTGTAGGCCTAGATCAGACAGAGCTTAGCATGCTGAGCCTACTCGGTAGCAAGCATTCTTCTTTCCAGGCTCATTCGCCTTTATTTTGTTCCAGTCCTCTTCCAACCGAAAGTCACACATCACACACACACACACACACCACACACACACACACACACACACACACACCACACCACACACACACCACACACAGGCAGAGCAGAGAGAGAGGGGGTGAGAGAGAGGGGAGAGAGGGGGGGGGGGAGAGAGACAGAGACAGAGAGACAGAGACAGAGAGAGAGAACTGGATGTGTATAATGAACTGTGCTTCGCCCTGGTACGATATTCGCGGCTGACGGGTCTATAAATAAAATAAATTAAAAAGGGAGGGGGGGCGGGGTGAGAGTAAAGAGTAAAGAATCAGTCAACCTCTTGGTGGTCACAACTTGCCCGCTTTAGATTTACGACACAGTTCCAGATTGTAATTTTCCCCCCCACGTAAATCATCTCACTATAGCTTAACATCCCGTTTTTTTTAGCGGACGTCGTCATATTATCGTCAACGATTTCCCCCCCAACGTAAATCATAATCATAGGAGCAACTGCGGTCTTTGTTGTTGTTGGCATGCTGCGTTATGTTGGGGGTAGCGAAGTGTTCTTTATTGGACGTGTGATGTGTTTTCTTTTTGTCTGGGCTTTGACTTATGCGTAGAGGGTCTGCTCTGTACATGTTTTACCAGGTGCAATCGATCACTAATTCTTACTCGAAACAAGGCGGGCTCGCTCAACGGTTCCGTGTGCGTGCGTGCGTGCGTGCGTGCTCGCGCGCATGCGTGCGCGCGTGGTGTGTGTGTGTGTGTGTGTGTGTGTGTTGTTGAGAGAAGAAGAGAAGAGGAGTTTTTGTTTCCTTGTTTGTTTGTTGTGTGTGTGTGTGTGTGGTGTGTGTGTGTGTGTGTGTGTGTGTGGTGTGCTGTAGTGTTGTGTGTGTGGGGTTGTCAGTTGTTGAGCGCATATGATGCATGTAAGTGTGGGTGGGCGGGGTAGTGTCACTGTAG
>JABMCL010000438.1:917500-927500 GCA_018857735.1 Alviniconcha marisindica | reverse complement strand
ACAAACAGAAAGAAGAAGAAAAAGAAAGAAAGAGAGAAACGCAGATACGATGTGACCGAATGTAGGCAATTGCGGGGGTGGGGGCGGAGGGGGGTGGGGGGAGACTTGTAGAGAAACATTGAGACAATGTGATTGAAGGTCGGCCGGGTTGGGGGGGGGTGGGGGGCGGGGGGGACACTGAGACAATGTAAGTAGATGGAGGCAGGTAGAGGAACGCAGACAATGTGACTGAATTTAGGCAAGATGGAGGCAGTAAAAAAATCCAGAGACAATGTGACAGAAGCTGGTCTGTAGGGGAGGTAGTAGGCGCTAAGATATGTAGGGGAGGTAATAGGCGTTAAGATCTATAAGGGAGGTAGTAGGCGTTGAGATCTATAGGGAAGGTAGTAGGCGTTAAGATCTGTAGGGGAGGTAGTAGGCGTTCAGATCTGTAGGGAGGTAGTAGGCGTTAAGACCTAGAGGGAGGTAGTACGCGTTGAGATCTATAAGGGAGGTAGTAGGCGTTAAGATATATAGGGGAGATAGTAGGCGTTAAGATCTATAGGGGAGGTAGTAGGCGTCAAGATCTATAAGAGAGGTAGTACGCGTTAAGATCTGTAGGGAAGGCAGTAGGCGTTAAGGTCTGTAGGGGAGGTAGCAGGCGTTACGATCTATAAAAGTAGTAGGCGTTGAGACACGGGGAGGTAGTAGGAGTTAAGATCTTTAAGGGAGGTAGCAGGCGTTAAGATTTGTAGGGAAGGCAGTAGGCGTTAAGATCTGTAGGGAAGGTAGCAGGCGTTAAGATCTGTAGGGAAGGCAGTAGGCGTAAGGTAGTAGGCGTTAAGATCTATAGGTGAGGTAGCAGGCGTTGAGATCTATAGGGGAGGTAGCAGGCGTTGAGATCTATAGGGGAGGTAGTAGGCGTTAAGATCTATAGGTGAGGTAGCAGGCGCTGAGATCTATAGGGCAGGTAGCAGGCGTTGAGATCTATAAGGGAGGTAGTAGGCGTTAAGATCTGTAGAGAAGGCAGTAGGCGTTAAGATCTGTAGGGGAGGTAGCAGGCGTTGAGATCTATAGCGGAGGTAGTAGGTCTCGTACACTACGCTCTTCTTCTGACACACGCATGCTGGAAATCCCACAATGCAAACGCAAGACTCATGGCTTTCGCACCTTCTCTTCCTTTGGACCCCACATTTGGAATTCACTCCCACAAAACCTTAGACACTGCTCAACCCTGTCATCTTTTAAAGCCAAACTGAAAACCTTCCTCTTCTCACAGTATTTCCATCCTAACTAATATCAGTACCCAGTTTCTGCTAGCAGTCATTGTGTGTGTGCGTGTGTGTGTGGTGTGTTGTGTGGGTGTGTGGGTGTGTGTGTGTGTGTGCGTGTGTGCGTGCGTGCGTGCGTGCGTGCGTGTGCATGTGTGTGTGTGTGTGTGTGTGTGTGTGTGTGTGTGTGTGTGTGTGTGTGTGTGTGTGTGTGTGTGTGTTATTATTAGTAGGCGTTGAGACAAGACTGATAAAGTCGCCAGGGCAGAATTAAGGCCAGATTTGATCGAGAACAACGGCAGTCGCACGTCCACCCTGCCGTCTATTTGTCAGCAGCAAAATGTCCTCACACACAGCCGCCTTGTCGTGGGAACATCCAGCGGTCTAGGGTTAAGATCCCAAAGGTGTCCATGTTGACATTTGAAGGCACATCCTATTACACTCTCGTCCTCTCCTGCCAGGGGCATGACATTTGGAGAGCTGATAGCCTTGTCTTTTGATGACTTGTTCACTCTTCCTGCCGATCACATTTTCACTCTGTCTGGAGTTACTTGAAGCTACTTTGCGGCAGACAAGCTCAGCTGTTGCGTCAGTTCGTCCTCGAGGCTAGAGGAATCCTGAAAGAAATTGGTCTTTATTCATGCTGTGTGTGAGTGTAAGTGCGTGCGTGCTTGTTTGTTCCAGATGTATTTTCGAGAGCTGCTAAAAAAAAATTTTTTTAAAGCATAATGATACAGCGAAGATTATGTTAGAGGAATCATGAAAGAAAGAAATTGGTCTTTATTTATGCTGTGTTGTTTAGTATCACCATGTTTGTTACAGGTGCATTTTCGAAAACTGCTAACACCAACATTGGTTTGTATGTTGAAGAAGAAGAAGAGGAAGAAGAAAAAGAAAAAAACGGAGCTAGATAGCAACAGTATAATAAGGGATAAGAATAAAGAAGACATGAAAGAACATTAAGACCAGGAACCGGAGGAAACGAAATGTCAAAAATAAGACCGGGAAAGACAGAAACAATTAAAACCAAGTCCAACAAGATCAAAACACACGAGAGGTTAAAAAGAATGTTATTTTAATTGGACCACACAAAATAAGTGCAAATCGTTGTTGTTGTTGTTGTTGCTGCTGCTGCTGCTGCTTTTGTTTTTCTTTTTGTTTTGTTTTATTGCAAGCACCGTTTTCAAGCTTGGCACATGCTAACAAACGATGATATGAATGAAATCTGACTACTTAACCTTCGGTTGCTGTAGAAGTTTATAACGAAATCATGACCAGCAAGAAAATACAGCCTAAAGCATGAGACATTCACGATCGCTGACCAGCAAGGAAAGGATCATATAGCTATGGGTTTGAGTGCACCGAAAGAACACTGGAGTGCAAGAAAAAGTACAAACGAACACACACCCGACTCGTTTCAGCGTCTATATCGCCCGCCAAAGGTCGCATGCACGCAAAAACGCAAGGGGGGGGGAGGGGTTATAAACTCCAAACGATTTAGGATCAAAGCACACAAAGGGTTAAAGAAATAGAAGAAGAAGAAGAAGAAGAATGCTTATTTTAATTAGAAAAACTTTGCAAAACATGTTCGAATCAGGTTCCAGTGAAAACACATTTTCTCGAACAACCACCGGACAGAGAATACACTAATAAACGATGATAAGAATGAAATGTGATCTACTTATTCTACCCCAACACGCCTCCGTTCAGTTCAGTACAGTTCAAGATGGTATCTCTGCGCTCGGAAAAGCCCATAATTTAATTTAGTTTCCCAACGTTGCCTTTGAAACGGTTCCAATGTTCGTCTGACTGACGATGGCCTTCTCTCGTCCTTTCAAGGAAGATTGTCTAGCGCTTCCTCTTTCCACGCCTCTCTCCTCCAGGCGATCGATGGTGTGACGTCCTTGGCTTTGTGCCCGCAGGTAGTGTCTCAAGCTTCTCAACACTTCAGATCTTCCGAGAAGCAAGCCACTTGTGAAGGTTGCTTTGCCCGGCAGTCTATCTGCTCGGTCATTTCTCTTCACGCCTCCACCAGCTGAAAGCTAAGGAGATCAAATTTCGTTCCTGTTATCGCTTTTTAGGGTATTCTCTGTCTGACATTGTTTTGGGAAATTATGTGTTTTCACTGAAAAATTGCGCATGTTTTGTGTCTAATTAAAATAAGTGCGTGTTAACCTTTTGTGTATTTTCGTCCTGTTTTAGAATGCTGGCAGTCAGTTGTATTTCAGATTGTTCACGTTTGTTCCCAAAAAGATTTAGTATACAAACGCTGACGTTTTAGAACATTGACGATTGCGTATCGATCTGGACCTCAGTGACACAGCCATCAGGTACATGATACTTCTTCTCCTGTACTCCTTTCGTGTCGAAACTTCTACCGCAGCTTGCTCTTTGGGCTTTTGTACCTTTCATCTGTCCATGACCCACTTTCTTTACTGGGGCTTTATTCTGGACATTTCGTATATTAATGCATGACGACGTTCGTGAGCGGTGTGGATTTCAGTGACAGATAGGATTGCACAGATAGGATAGGATAGGATTGCACAGCATCGCTGTGGGTGCAAAGGGTTTGCTTGGTCTTGGACAGTCCTTTATTCCTTGCGTGCAAAGAGGTTACCGTTCTGTGGTTGTTGTTGTTGTTGTTGTTTATTTTGTGGTTTATTTGTTGTTGTTGTTTTTGTTTTGGGTTGGGTTGTCGTTTTAGTAAAACGATTTTTTTCTCTCTCAGAACGGGTTAAAGCGGTGTTCCCCCCCCCCCCCCCCCCACACACACACACACAAAAATGACGATATTTTTCTGCCAATCAGAGGGTGTAGAGGTTTTCAGGAGGTCACGGCAAGAGTAACCTATAGCAGACTGAAGTAGACTTGAAATCGCTCTGCTCTTCAGTGGCTCGATCCTCTACTCGAACACGTAAAAGACATCACTGTCACTTCTCAGCGGACTCCGGCCTGCTTGCTGTGCTTTCTGTGAGCAGCTGGTTCCTTTATCTCCGACACGAACCTTGCAGAAGAATAAATGTCCGTGGATCTGTACTGTTCCTGCCTTCAGATAATAGAAAACATATGTGAAGTTACATACACACGCACGCAGTCACACACATACAGACACACACACGCGCGCGCGCACCCACGCACGCACGCACGCACACACATACGCACGCACGCTCGCACGACCGTACGCACTAACCTACACACGTACACACGTACGCACACACGCACGCACGCACGCACGCACGCACGCACGCACACAGACACACACACACACACACACACACACACACACACACACACACACACACACACACACACACACACACACACACACACACACACACACACACACACACACAATGAGCGCAGTGAGTCAGCTCTAGAGCGGAGAATAGCGCTATATAAAAGCGATCAACAACAACAAAAACAAAAACAAAACCAATACACACAGACACACACACTCTCTCTCTCTCTCTCTCTCTCTCTCTCTCTCTCTCTCTCTCTCTCTCTCTCTCTCTCTCTCTCTCTCTCTCTCTCTCTCTCTCTCTCTCTCTCTCTCTCTCACTGACACGCACTAACGTCCGAATTTGTGGACATCTTGCCAGATATACTTCTTCCTTGTCTGTTGTTTGCTAGAAGCCTGCAAAGAAAAGGGTAAATTCTTGCTCGCTCCCGATTCGAGTCACGCACTTTACGAATGCAACACACATTTTCCAACGAAGTGATTAGATTAGCTTGAAAACACAGGACGCTGTGATGACTGGGGGCTGTTAATTTTGAATCAGATTTTTCTTTAGTCTCCAGTTTTTCGTCTCGCTCATTTAATTTAGTGACGAGTATGTCATCAGAGAATGAGACTGAAACGATGTACCATATCATATCGATTCGAACTTCACAATAATTGTCCAGGTTAAGCACACACACACACACACACACACACACACACACACACACACACACACACACACACACACACACACACACACACACACACACACACACACACACACACACACACACACACACACACACACTTAACACCACAACACACACACACACACACACACACACACACACACACACACACACACAAGACACGCACCCCACCCCCACCACACGCACGCACGCACGCACGGCACACGCACCCACTCAGTCACCACTCACACCCACACCCACACCCACCCCACCTCACACACACACCACACACACACACACCCCCCCCAACACATACACCACACACGCACGCACGCACGCATACACACACACACACACACACGATACACACCACACACCACACACACACACACACACACACACCCACACACACACACCACACACACACACACACACACACACACACACACACACACACACTGAGCCTTTTACAACCATCTCGTTCCATCTCGCCTCTGATCTCCCAGATGCCTCATTTCGTTTTTGTGCTTGCTTCTTTCTACTTCTTGCTGTCCACTCAGCTAAAGAGCTTAAACAGCTAAGCGTCGACAGTCCTGTGTTTTTATGCGTCCGGTGCAAAGACAGTGATGTAAAATCACCGGAATATTCCCTCCAGTGTGTGGAATGATGCGAAAAGTGCGGTTGATAAAATTAACGATGACTTGGGAAATGACAAAAGCCCCTTGTCAACCTCATTTGTTAAAGGTCAGTGAGGATGAGGCATTCAAAGCTGGCACATCTGATGCATATCAAAGCCATAAAACAGGAACGGAATGAAAAGGATGAAATGCTAATATCGTAATAAAGGAAAATGTTCTTTTGTTGATGTAGTCGGGCGGTTTGAATTTGTGTCTAAAATAAAAGAGAGCGTTTTGTGTAAATAGGAAAATCACATATTATGTTATGTATTAATTTTAATATTTTTTTAAACAAAAGAAAAACAAGCGATAAAGGCTTAATGCTTGGTGTTTTTTGTTTTTTGTTTTGTTTGTTTGCTTGTTGTTTGTTTCTTTGTTTGTTTTTCTATTTATTCTGAATGTTCGTAGTCGACTATGTGTTGTTGTTTTTTTACGCTTTATTTATAAACACACACACACACACACACACACACACACACACACACACACACACACACACACACACACACACACACACATCACTCACTCACTCACTCACATGGACGCACGCACGCACATACACACACACACACACACACACACACACACACACACACACACACACACACACACACACACACACACACACACACACACAGAGTCTCACTCAATCACGCACACACACACGCACTCACACCTCTACACACACGCACGCACCCACACCCCTACAGACACTCACTCAGTTAGTCACTCGCGCCCGCCAACATAATTTTACGCAACTTATTATAGCAAGCTAGACGTATAAACTGAAGACTCCAAACGAGACAACGCAGACTGAAGTAGCAGACAGCTAGGACGGAGAACATGCACTGGTTAGTTCAAGTACTTCTTTAGTCCATTCAAAGGAAAACGTGGGTGCCACACGCGAATAACAAAGAAAGAAAGAAAGAAACAGCATCTACATGTATAAAAGATTCACAGTTTAACAGTGCGCAGTAGTACACAGGCAACTTATTTAACACCTCGTCAAAAAGGTCTACATGTATAACAGACTCACAGTATAAGAGTGCGCAGTAGAGTACAGGTAACACAGACATAGTTCAGGAGCTGTGTGAGAGTCGAGGTGGCCGTCCGGCCTGGGCTGTTCGTCCTAACGAGCCTTCTGGTTCCCGTGGACGTAAAGCTATATTGAACCATGCTTCGGCATTTGTCTCAGCTTGTCCCTAATATGTCAACCGACATCCGAGGACATTAAGCAACACTACCTACCTACCTAACTACCTACAGGTAACACCCCGTTTTACACCCCGTCAACAGCACGGGATCACCCCCGGATGACGAGGCCAGAGATCGAATTCAGGGGAGAGGAGTTAAAAATGCGTGAGCAGAGACTGAAATGCTTCACACAGTTCAGGAGCTGTGTGAAAGTCGAGGTGGCCGTCCTGGGCTCCCCGTCCCTAATAGGGCTCCCCGTCCGTACGGCTTCTGTGGATGTAAAGCAACACTGAACAAACGAACGTTACAAAAAGACCAGAGCTCAGGAGCTGTGTGAAAGTCGAGGTGGCCGTCCTGGGCTCCCCGTCCTAATGAGTGTGATGGTTTCTGTGGAACATTGAACTCGAACTGAAGGAAAGAAGGACGATTTTTTAAATTGACTTTTGGGGATTTTTTGTTTTTGTTTGTTTTTTGTTAGCGCCCACTCAGCTAGGACGATTATATCAGGGCGAGAGACTGAAGGAAGAAGAAAAGCAAAACAAAATTAATATAAGGAATACACTGAGGCTTCAACCGCCACCCCCCACCCCCACCCCGCCCCCTCCTCCCCTCCCCCTTCCCCCCCTCCCCCATCCGTCCCAGGGTTCTACTGTTCCCGGCAGCAGAAATGGCAAACACCCTACCTCACCGAGGCAACGGAAATCATGGTCGTCCGTCTGGCCTTGTTCGCCTCCCGCGAGACACTTCATCATAGCCTAGACAATGTCCAAATGGCACAAGAATTCTATCGGAAAATTGCCGGCTGTGTGAAATGTCACCGTGATTGAAAATACTCCCATCAATAATTCATACGCGCACCACGGGTCTCTGCATGGACAGTTTGATGTACAGGGTGTGTCGTATCTCATCGTTTTCGGTTAAAATAAACTGAAGTAAACATGTAGTGTCTGTTTGAAGGGTGTAGAATTTTCACTAAGTTGCGTAGTGTTTGTCGTGAAAAGCGATAGACTATGAGGATTTTGCTGAACAGGTAAACAGCCGGACGACTCTTTTTAAACAGGTAAGTTTAGATACGTTTGCACACGGCTTCGCATTTTGATTGTCCAAATATAACGAAATACGCATACAGTTTGTCACTATTCCCAGAAGAAGAAAAAATCAATCGCACTACCTGACCATCTTTGCTTTCCATATAAAAAGGGAATCAAACGTTCACCGTCACATTCATCTGTGTTGGTGACAACACAATGACTGACGGACGCTCAAACGAACTTTAAAAAAAAAAATGTGTACGAAAAAATATTCGTTTGGCTCACCTGAATGTTATGTTTCATGTTTCATGACTGAGGTAGTGCTTTAATCCCTGGGTCATCCCCGTACACAGCCAAAACATTCAATTTTAGTCCCATAAATGTATCAGCAATGTCTAATATCCCAAGTTTGTGAAAATAAACATTAATCCTACACAATCCGCTGAACGGGCACTGGTGAATTTCCACCGTTTAGACGACATGGTGTATTAGTTTCAGATGTATTTTAAAGTTACTGACGGCATGTGTTCTGCAACGACAGCATCAAAGAGAGACAGACAACCAGACAGAAAGAGAACCATTTTTGACGAGCAACAACGATGACGACGACAACAACAACAACACTAACAGCAGCAACGAGAAGAACGAGACCAACAACAAAGAAAGAAACAAACAAATAAGACGAAGACGAAAAGAAGAAGAATATCAGCAGCAGCAGCAACAACAACAACAACAACAACGAGCATAAGAATGTCAACAATAAAATACATTAACAACAGCAACGAGGAGAAGAAACAACAAACATCAACAAAAGGAACAAACAAATGAGAACAGAAATCAACATTATCAAGAATAACAACACTAAGACCAAGAAGGAAAGAACGGAAGACAGAAAGGATCGAAAGAAAAAAGCGAGCAAGCCAACGAACCAAGGGATGAAAAGAAAAAAGCGAGCTAGCCAACGAACCAAGGGATGAAAAGAAAAATGAGAGCTAGCCAACAAATCAACATCAAACACAATAGAAGCACCAGAACCTTCTCGCCCCAAGACGAGACGAGACGAGCCTGTTGAGTTAAACTGCTGAGTTGGCACGATGCGATCCTTACTCAGCCAGCCCTAACCGTATTGAAATGAGGCGGAGGGTAGAAGGTGCCCACGTCCACGGTAAACGGATTGGGCCATCGATTAAATTAGGGACATATCTGAAGGCCTGGGCCATTGCCCCCTGATGTAGAGTTTTTCTTTCACCTTCATCCTAAAACCAATCGACCCCGTGTCTAGAACTCTGTGATGGCGGAGCGGGAAGGTTGCAGTGGGTACGGTTGAGAAGGAAACGTATGGTTAAATGATCAACCAATCAGTCGTTCGAGCGAGCCATCCATCCATCGCCCGTGCAATCAGTTGGTCAATTATCTGTTCAAATAAGTTATTGAATAAATCAGTCAGATAGTCTGGTCACGTATAATCTCATGAATACTGATGCTGTACGTTCCATGCAAAGGTGAAAACTCAATCAGTCAGTCAATAAAACCAAGCACTCGACCAATCAATCGACCAATCAGTCAATCAGTTGTTATTCAAGTCAGTTGCACAATCCGTCAGTAAGAAATTCTAGTCATGTAACATGTCAATAATGGTAATAATGTGTCGTGCAGCCGATCTTTTCTTCTGAACATGAATGAGATCGATATTGTCTACCTGTACCTTGCTGTCCGTAGCCTATTGACTGTTTGGATGAAAGTTATGTCTCTTCTTGTCTTGCCTTGTCTCATTTTTCCTGGGTTGTTTGCCAGGACTGGCAAGGCTAGTGCATACGTCTGTCTTTGGCTTTGCTTTTGTCAAGACAGCTAAAAACAGCGTACGTCAAGACACGACAGAACAAGACAAACAGACACACGTGAAATATATTAACAAGTCAAATATCAGTCCTGGTGCCTG
>JABMCL010000438.1:907500-912500 GCA_018857735.1 Alviniconcha marisindica | reverse complement strand
GTATGCAATGGGTGTACATGGATCTGGCAAGGAAAATTCGCCCTCCGCTCCTGCGGGGACTCGAACCCGCGATATTCGATTACGAGTCCGGCGCTTTATCCACTGAGCTCTCCCCCCCACTGTCTTGCGGAGTCTTGCTGTTGCGCACACTCTTTAAGGAGATCTACATTCGGTGTACCGCAATCTGCGTTTGCGGAAGCCATGCTGTGCACTCTGCGGAAATCTACACACGGTATACCACAATCTGTGCTCGCGGAAGACACGCTCATGTATACTCTCTACGGAGATCTGCCATGGGTGTACCACACATGCGCGTGTGTACTCTGCAGTGGACGTACCGTAATTGACGAGACGTTCCTGCAGAATCAGGGGCAGACAAGAACGTACACAAAGTGCAACGAGTTACTGCCCCTTTATAGGAAAACTCCATCAGCGAATTGAAATTAAACAAATATTGGTACGGAGCCCAGGATGGGGGCCCCGCATGAGAGGGTTTACTGCGCAAACATGGATAGAAACGAGAATTTGCCCAAATTTCAGAGACTAAACACACACTAAAATCCTTCCTCCGTCTTTTCTTGTCCCAGCGAAATCGTCTCCAACGCTTTCAGGGAAGCATTTTTACGCCACGAATCCCGGCGGGAAGGAAAAATAAACGTCTTGGTGGTTTTCTTCTCTGCGTTGGCGTATTCAGTCATTTGATTTGTGTTTTCAGTCGTCTGTACGGTAAGCCTTTGAAACCATCTGGTTTCGGCAAAATGCAACAAGTAGGTCAATCGGCACACAGAAAATGGAATTGGGGTTCTAGGATGATTTCCCAATGGGTTTTCTTGAGGATTGAATGTCTGGCGTATTTTTTCTCCAAGAAACAGGAACAATACACTGGTAAGTCTGGTGGCAAAGGTCAGTCTTATCTGAGACAGCTGCATAATGGTAGACAGCCTTCATCACCACTGTTCAGGGATATGATGTCAACAAGTACTTTCTGTTTGGACGTCCATTCCTTCTGCCTCGATGGTACTGTGAATACTTTTACACTTAGTCCTATCTTGTTCTGCTACAAATTCAGGAGCTTCGCGTGAATTTCCGGTTGTTGTTTTTTAGTTTTTTTCTTTTCTTCTCAGGTTGTTTTTCCGCAACTAATTTACAGTTCTGGAGTAATTATATGCTTCGAAAGAGCATCTCTCTCTCTCTCTCTCTCTCTCTCTCTCTCTCTCTCTCTCCTCTCTCTCTCTCTTGAAACTGCATTAATCAGTTGCTTATTCGTACTTATGATATCTGTTAGTGGTATAGGCGTGCTTATTTTGTGTTTGTAGAATAGCAAGGACTGGCTGTTAGATAGGTCCAAATGGACCTAACGCTGCTATCCTTGAGTATTAAAGTTTTCGAGTTCAGTCTCTCTCTCTCTCTCTCTCTCTCTCTCTCTCTCTCTCTCTCTCTCTCTCTCTCTCTCTCTCTCTCTCTCTCTCTCTCTCTCTCTCTCGTCGGATTAACCCAGTTTGAGTCTTCCAGAGCTAAATATAACGCCTCAACAGTTTATTACTTGCTTTTTTCTTCTTCTTTTTTCTTTGCTCTTTTGCGGCTTTTCTTTTTCTTTTTCTCTGTCTACACTCCGGACCTAAAATTAACAAAGGCTGTTTTGTGACAATGTTCAGAAATACGTCTATTCGAGTACTTGCTATTTTCGTTGTGTTCGTAGGATATTGCTATAAAATATATATATATATATATATATGTACAAAGGAATCACAATAATGGTGATTGTGACGAAACCTGTGGGCGGATTCTGATGAGGTCTACACAGTCATTCGTCCGTTTGCACCATTGTCCTTTGATACTTGGTCCAGTAATGTGAATAGTTTATTGACTGTATTGGCTGCATTCAAACACCACGGAAGATAAAGGGTTGTTGTCAACCTCCTGATATGTTTGCCAAAGATTTTGTTGCGGTTATTGCTGCTGTTGCTTTTGTTCTTGTTTGTTATTGCTTTTTGATGGTGGAGGTGGGTGGGAGAGAGGGTTGCTTGTTTGCTTTTGTTTGTTCCTTTTGTTTGTTTCTTTCCTGAGTTCAACGAGAGAGAGGGGGCGGGGGTGGAGGGGGATTAGATTATTTAGTTCTTTGGGGCTGTATTTATGCAGCACGGATATCTGAAGGGCGCGAGTGCCAGTAACTGGATCATCCAGCTTACCAAACAGAGCAAAATAAGGCTTTGATCAAACATGCGTCAGAAAAGCAGCTCCGTAATCAACCGTAATGCCATTGGAATAATACTCAACACCAAAGGGAAGCTCACAGCGACGGTAAATGTAATTATCGTTGTCAAAGCAGTCGCAAAAACATGTTCACCATGATAATTTCTATACTCATTAATAACATCATTGTCAAAGCAGTCGCAAAAAAATGTTCACTATGATCATTTTTATACTCATTAATAATATCAATTTCCCGATTTCATCCAAAATAATAAAAACGAGTTTTTACTGAACCTCTTTGAAACACAGACGAAGGAGATGGTATGATGAAGTGCGCATAATTATACAGATACTGGAATCGGGATTGGAGGGTTGTGGATTCGAACCTTGTTAGGGGCGGTATCCCATGCCAAACCCTTCTCTCAGCCTCTCTTCTTACAGTATTAGACTCACGGTGGTGTGGAAGATTCAGTGTCTTAATTGAAATCCTTAGTGTGATACGAAACACTAATTAAGGTACTGTATGCTACAGGCATGCTGTACATATTTCAGTTAGGCAACACTGTCCTTCACCCCTTCGTGTGTGTGTGTGTGTGTGTGTGTGTGTGTGTGTGTGTGTGTGTGTGTGTGTGTGTGTGTGTGTGTGTGTGTGTGTGTGTGTGTGTGTGTGTGTGTGTGTGTGTGTGTGTGTGTGTGTGTGTGTGTGTGTGTGTGTGCAACACAGGCGATGGAGATGGTACGACCAAGTGCAAATAATTATTATTGTACAACACACACACACACACACACACACACACACACACACACACACACACACACACACACACACACACACACACACACACACACACACACACACACACACACACACACACGCACACAAACGCCCGCGCTTGCGCGTGCGCGCACGGACGCACGCACGCACGCACGCACACACATACACACACACGCACGCACGCACACATACACACACACACGCACGAACGCACACACACACATGCACACACACACACACACACACACACACACACACACACACCCCCCCCCCCCCCCCACCGCCCCCCCCCCCTTCTCCCTTCCCACACGCACTCACACCCTTATGGGACAGGTCAGCTAGATTATTAGTAGCAGTATGTGGTATCAACTAGTAGTAGCAGTGTTAATGTCTCAAAGTGACTACTGGAGAGTCCAACCTTGACCAGGTCATCTTTCAGTGCCAGTGAAAAACTAACACCAGTTTAAAAAAATAAAAAAATAAAGCAAAACAAATTAAAAAATAAAAAATATCTCCGATTAGAGAGTATGAGAGGAAACATTTCGAGTCTGACGCCGTGAACGACACCTCCCACTCCTTCCGGTGACTATGACGGATAACATGACGTCAACGACGCCCCGTCTCATCACCAAGATGGGTGTCTAATTAAGAGGGGGTAATGAGGCGAGGGGTGTGTGACCACACGTGCTTAAGGGTTGGTCCGCCGGCCTGTCGTCCTCGAGGGCACCTCGCTGGACGCCTTCATAATTAATGTAGCCTCTAATTGTGTCCTAGAGCTGCGTGTCCAAGACTGATGGCATGTCCTTTTTGTCTGGCTTTATTAGTAACATAATTGGTTGGAGCATCTGAGCTAAGAATCCCAAGTCAAGATCAGACACGAGCATAGTCTGTCAGGAAAACTGAAGTAAATGAGGGGTATAAATCGATATCAGTATGATCGAAGCACTCGCTGTTGCAACTCTTGTCCGGCCTCTTGCTCTCGATCCTGTGTCGTTGGCCCATGTATTTGTCCCTAATATGTCAGCCCGACATATGAGGACATTAAGCCCCACGTCATCATCTGCTCTCGGTATACACCCAGAATCGTCAGTAGGTGTTTTTGGTCTGCTGATGTTGACTAAGCGTTCAGTCTAATCCATCGCTGTGTGCATAATCACATAATCTTGTCATTGGCTTGCCCATTGCATTCAGACGCACAAATGCCCTTTTGCCTTCATTTAATTTCAGAGTTCTTTATTCGGTGTGTTTGTTTTGCTTTTCTTTTCTTTTTTACACAAATGTCATGATCAACTGACTGATTACACAATACATCATCCATCATCAAACTCTCTCTCTGTCTCTGTCATTCTCACACTTTCTCTGTCTCTGTCTCTGTCTCTGTGTCTCTGTGTGTCTGTCTCTGTCTGTCTGTCTGTCTGTCTGTCTGTCTGTCTGTCTGTCTGTCTGTCTGTCTGTCTGTCTGTCTGTCTGTCTGTCTGTCTGTCTCTCTCTCTCTCTCTCTCTCTCTCTCTCTCTCTCTCTCTCTCTCTCTCTCTCTCTCTCTCTCTCTCTCTCTCTCTCTCTGTAGTGAAACAAGACGGCAAGTCGGAAAAAACAAACAAAAAACGACTGGAGCTAACAATGCTAAAATAAATGATCTAAGCTAACTGCTGGGAGAAAAAAACGCAGAAAGAAAAAAAACGGAACAGGAGCCACAAACACAAAAAAGAAAACTATCACAGACAAATACAAAGAAAACAGATTTGTGGATGCTTCCAGTTGAAGGCAGACCTTCCCTAAAAGACAGTTTGTTTTTAAATGAAACAATATCCCCTTTGAAACTGAACGCCCGACGTGAAACCTTCCTATATTTTCAGCTGTTCCTCTGCATCAGTCTGTTCGGCGATCATCCTTCGATGACCACTTGACCCTTGTTGGACAGACTCCGTCTGCTCTTCAAAAGAGCTCCGCAATTCGTGTCTTGATTGAATTACCATGAAAACAATTCGAACGCACGAAGAGTATTCGTTTCGTCTGCGCTACTTCAGTAACC
>JABMCL010000438.1:892500-895000 GCA_018857735.1 Alviniconcha marisindica | reverse complement strand
AAGTCCTAAAATAGAACCTTTATTAGCTCTGGGTTCTCAGCAGATGGACGTTCATTATTGCATCCTTGGTACCCCACTGCAGAAGCAAAGTATACGGAAGACCCCATCGCCACTTTCCCATAATTATGGTGACATCTGGCGGTTATGATTCTGAATACCTAATCCTCACGTGTCGTTTGTAGCCTACTGGATTCAGCAGTAACTTTATGCGCAGCAAGTGTACCAGGATGGCAACAAAAAAGTGGATTTGCCCTCCTGCAAATCCCTCCTGCGCAGATGCTGAGTTTAAGCGTCTTATTTGCCCCACGTTTAAAACGTCCGGTGCCGCATTCCTTAATTTTTCACACTGACTGACAATATCATGTTTCACTGGGGAGGTCGTGCGAGATATTTTGAGTGTCTTAATGTTTGAGTAGTACAAATTAGGGTTTAATGAAGTGTTCGCCGGTTCCGTACTGCGTTCAGATAATCTCCTTTGCGACAGAATTCGGACGGACTTTCAATAAAGTGGTACTGCAAAACTGTTGCATGGATGTTTGGTCTACACAAAACATGCGCCGAGACGGCAGCAGTTTCATGTGGCGCCAGCCGGGTAACAGCCAAACAGCACTTCGGTTGATATTCTAAAACCTGCTGTGTAAAACTGCAGTCCCTCATTCAGAGTCGCATACGACTAGAGCGCAGAGGGTCTGTTCGGAAGTAGAAAATACTGCTATGTAGTTGCCATTGTGAAGCGCTTAGGGCTCATCTCGATATGAGGGGCACGATATGTATTCGAATTATTATTATTGGACGAATAGCCGCACCTTTTTGTTCTGTTAGGCATGCTTACTGCAGTCATTTCCCTATCTCATTCGAAGGACTATGCTCAGGATCTACCACCCTGAGACCATATAGGAGAGAGGAGGAAGATTTTCACTTCCCCAAATGTACGGCATTCGATCTTGCAGCCTCTCGCTCGATCCAGACTCCGTTATCTTTACTGCTCGTCCGCCCCCGTGCTGTTTATACCAAATTCGAACTTTGCTTTTCTGGATAAGCGTCAGTACAGCAAAACAGGAGCCGCGTTTTCAGTTTCAGGCTAATCGACATCTACCGGGATGAGGTCTTGCTTGCAGGAATTGTATACCTACTTCCACGCCACATTCGCTGACTTTGACAATGAGTGTCTCCTGCGAGAGATACTGCCGAGTATGTTAAGCGTTTAACCTCTTCGCTGCCAACTCCCATAAAGTTTCTGGGCTAAGAACATGCTGGTGAGAGGACAACAACAACAACAACAACCAAAATTCACCGAGTTGAGCTCACTGCCTATAAGCAGAAAGCTTGTTGATGAGCCCATATCCATTCATTGTATCTTTATTTTGTCTTGAATAAATTCTTGTTTAAACTAACAACCAAAATATAAAATTAACATTTTCATTTTCTGTCCCCTGGCATATAGCGTACACGCATGCAGGGTAGTGAGGGATTTAAGTTAATATTTTCGTTTCATATGATGGCAAAAATGTTGGCCACAAATGGTTTGTGTAAGCCATGCGATAGTCAGCGAAGCATTCAAAGAATTTTTTTTTTTATCAGCGAATTAGTTTGCATTGACCTTTTTTGACATACTTTCTGTTTTGGTATCATTTTCTTCTGAGCATGTCTTCCGGCAGTATAATGAGTCATTACATAATTATTGTTCTTTTCTGAATGAAACAGAAGACTCAGAGAACGATGACTATATATGATATATAGCTAGTGGTCGAATTAGTCAAAAATATTCATGAGTTCTTCAAGCACAGTATTGAAAATTCAAAGATTTCAAAATGTTAATATAACAATGGTAATCGTAAGACAATATTACCGTCGACAGCCTTTCACAACTTTCCTTTCGAGACAAATAATGTATTTTTTTAACGTATTTTTCATTTTTTTAATGTGTTGACGGCAGTATATGCAAATTCCTTTTGATTTTTTTGCGAGGGTATGATAGTGATGACAGGAAGGCCGAATTTTAATGCCTTATTGACGGCACTCAAATAGTGCAAATGATTTCAAGGGAAATGTTACTCGCTGTCGACAGCTACATCCTTTCTTTCTTTTTCAAAAAACACACTTTCGTTCCGCTTTTTAGTGTCCAAGGTCAAGGACGAACGAACTCACATTTACGAAAAGACCCATTGATCAAGCGTCATTTAACTTGGACATCTTTGGAGGTCTGATTGCCATCCGCTGAAATCTGAAGGCCTTTTATAAGCTGTCGGAAGCGGAAGGTCTGTCGGATCCGAAAATGGCCCGCAATTGAAGATGGGAGAGAATTAATAGGCCTATATTTCGATCTTCTATAGGCAGCAGCTATTAAGGGGGACGACATTTTTCTCCTGCGTCAGCGGATGCGATGAAGTTTGAAATGAAGGCATTGAAGTGGCGAAAGTCTATGGTCGGTTAACAGACTAGGACTGTGAGGCTAGTGCGTGTTATAGAGTGTTAATAGATTGAAGAGACTGTGCTGCTG
>JABMCL010000438.1:877500-887500 GCA_018857735.1 Alviniconcha marisindica | reverse complement strand
GCTTTGCCGTACACTCCTCCGTTTTCTGACAACAACAGCTAGTCCACTTTCTGACAGAGCGAATGCACACGTCTCTCCTTCCCGCTGCTCAAAGCAGCTGCATGCCGACTTCAAAGAAGGAAATTGACAGATCGGACCGGACACTTCCCCCTCCATTATTAACCAAAGGAACAATTAATTGGTTTTCGTTGCTTGCCGACGGCGCCGCCAAACGTTGTTTCTTTGTGCCCAGTTGGCCTTCGTCTTTCCTCTTCTGTTAGGAGTAGCCACAGTCATCATTTTGATTATTCTGCTTCTATTATGCATTAGGCTAGCTGTGTGTTTTCATGCCACCGGTCGCTAGGCCTACCCTTAGCGAAAGGTGGAGACGGGATATTTAACGTGCGCAACGATTTTAGTGTGTGTTTGTGTACACGAATGTGAGGCAGGCGCGGTATGACTCGGAAAGAACTGAAAAAGATTACCCTTGGTCAGCCTATCACGTCCAGGATTCGAACCTTGGCCACTGGATACGTAGTGCACTGCGTTAGCCAACCAGCCTCGAGCGCCCGTTATCCCATGATTCATGCTGATATGACCTACAAGGCTGACCGGGCGTTAACTGTCAAGAAACTGATCAGCTGTATGGAAGGAAGGAGGCAGGGGCTGGGGATGATTTAGGGACGGTGGGGGTAATGACGTGATGTTTAAATGCAGTTAGGCGTGCATTCGAAGTGACTGCCAATTGCCAATACAGAATCCCGAGTCTCGCATTGTCTGTCTCACATGTCAAAAGGGTTTGTCAGGTTATGAACGTCATGACGCTTTAATGACCAGTCAAATTACATAGCAGCGTTTTCTTGCCTTTGTTAACTCTGTTTAACTTGTTGGAATTCTGGAATCGTCGTTGGTGTGAATCCTATTTCGTGATGACACTTGCTCTGTAGGCCAGTGCTTGGCTTACTCGTGTATATTTGTCAGCTTTTACATACACACACACACACACACACACACACACACACACACACACACACACACACACACACACACACACACACACCACACACACACACACACACACACACACACACACACACACACACACACACAACACACCACAACACACACACACACACACACACACACACACACAACACACACACACACACACACACACACACACACACACACCCACACACACACACCACACACACACACACCACACACACACACACACACACACACACACACGACCACCACACACACACACACGAACACACACGACACACACACACACACACACACCACACACACACACACACACACACACGAGCAATGAGCTCTCCCCCTACCCTCGCCCCCATCTCTCTATCCAAATGCTTCCTCCCATACAAAACGAGCCATACTGCTGCTGCTGCTGCTGCTGCTACTACTACTACTACTACTACTACTACTACTACTACTACTACTACTACTACTACTACTACTACTACTACTACTACCACTACTACTGTGACCATGCATTAGTGCTGCTGCTGCTAACTACAGCGATCGCTAGTGCGACTAGTTCATTCGTGGTAATAATAGCATTTTGACTACAGCGAAGACGATGTTTCCAACGACGATAAGAACGTACCGGAGAATAGTAAACCGATACAAGTAGTAATAATAATAAACGGAGATTTCTATAGCGCCGTGTCGCAGACAGCGTGAACAATTAACCTACAATGAAGCTAGCCTATAATCTAAGATAACATGGTCGACCTGAAGCGATTACGACAAGAAGAATGCCACGTACGTGAGACAGTTTTTTTTTTTTTTTAATGTATAAAGGTCCAGTTTAGACCGTCAAACAACTAAGTGCATGCTGACGTCGTGTATCAACCCCAAGACCATCGACACAATAGCGATACGCTCTCCTTACACCCTGGTGCAAAATTCCCACCACTATAATTATGCGTGCACTCCCTTCACAGATTTCCCCGGGCTGAGAGCAGAACTCACCAACTCCGCTGCAGTGGAACACGTTTATTGCCGCTTTCCTCGTTGAGCAAAATGGAGTATTTGGGGCCCTCAGATTGACAAAAAAGCCTGGTCATCGATTTTTGTTCCTTCCTTCTCCCCCTTCCCCTTCCCCTCTCGCCCCATCCCTCTCACTCTCCCTCGCTCGATCCCTGGCAATGGAAACAGGGTGAAAAGAAATGGGAATGAAATGGGGTGTGAAAATACATTTAGTGCGTTCTTCTCCTTTGCGACATTTACTTTTGTGGCCCGTGTAATAGTTTGTTATTGGGTTTCATGTGGACGGAAGCTGAGATGGTGAAACGGGGAGTGCTTTGAGCTGCCTGTTCTGACAGTGCTTCGACCTGAGCACTCTCCTTGTTTTGGGTGGGGAACATCATTCTGGCTGCTTGCTCTCACTGAAGGTTCTTGGTGATGGGATCACTTCGGCAGAGTACAGCACGTACGCTTAATGCCTTCGGCGATGGTGAGCATGAGTAGAGTGGGCTGTAGTGTGACAAACGTCCATTGTACTGGGAGACACGAGTAAGGTATAGCACGGTTCATGTCTTTGGCAATGGTCAGCATCAGTAGAGTGGGATATAGTGTGGTGAACGTCCACTGTACTGGTAAACAGCAGTAAGGTATATAGCACGCTTAGTGCCTTTGGCAATGATCAGCATGAGTAGAGTGGCATGTAGTGTGATGAACGTCCACTGTACTGGTAAACATCAGTAAGGTTTAGCACGATTAATGCCTTTGACAATGGTTAGCATAAGTAGAGTGGAATATAGTGTGACAGACGCACATTGTACTAGTGCACACCAGTAAGGTATAGCACGGCTAATGTCTTCGGCAATGGTCAGCATCAATAGAGTGGGATATAGTGTGGTGAACGGCCATTGTACTGGTAAACATCAGCAAGGTATAGTACGCTTAATACCTTTGGCAATGGTGGGCATGAGTAGAGTGGGCTGTAGTGTGACAAACGTCCATTGTACTGGTAAACATCAGCAAGGTATAGCACGGTTAATGCCTTTGGCAATCGTGAGCATCAGTAGAGTGGGATATAATGGGATAAACGTCCGTTGTATTGTACTGGTAAACATCAGTTAGGTATAGCACGGTTCATGCCTTTGGCAATTGTGAGCATAAGTAGTATGGACAAACGCACATTGTGGTAGTGCACATCAGTAAGGTATAGCACGGTTAATGTCTTTGGCTATGGTGAGCGTGAGTAGAGTGAGTGGGCTTTAGTGTGGTTAACGCCCACTGTACTCGTAATAAATAGCACAGTTCATGTCTTTGGCAATGGCGAGCATCAGTAGAGTGGGATATAGTGTGGCAGACGTCCATTGTATTGTACTGGTAGACATCAGTAAGGTATAGTACGCTTAATGCGTTTGACAATGGTAAGCATGAGTAGAATGGGCTATAGTGTGACAAACACACATTGTAGTAGTGCACATCAGTAAGGTATAGCACGGTTAAAGTCTTTGGCAATGGTGACCTTGAGTAGAGTGTGATATAGTGTGGTAAACGTCCATTGTATTGGTAAACATCAGCTATAGTATGGTTCATGTCTTTGGCAATGGTTAGCATCAGTAGAGTGTGGCAGATGTCCATTGTATTGTACTGGTAGACATCAGTAAGGTATAGCACATAGCACGCTTAATGCCTTTGACAATGGTGAGCTTGAGTAGAGTGGGCTATAGTGTGACAAACGTCCACTGTATTGGTAAACTGTAGTAGTGCACCACAGTAAGGGTATAGCACAGCTAAAGTCTTTGGCAATGGTGAGCATGAGTAGAAGTGGGATATAGTGTGGTAAACGTCCACTGTATTGGTAAACATCAGGTATAGCACGGCTCATGTCTTTGGCAATGGTTAGCATCAGTAGAGTGGGATATAGAGTGGTGAACGTCCATTGTACTGGTAAACATCAGTAAGGTATAGCACGCTTAATGCCCTTGGCAATGGTTAGCATCAGTAGATCGGGCTATAGTATGACAAACGCACATTGTAGTAGTAAGGTATAGCACGGTTACTGTCTTCGGCAATGTTCAGCATCAGTAACGTTGGCTTATAGTGTGGTAAACGTCCGTTGTATTGTACCGGTAAACATCAGTAATGTATAGCACACTCACTGTCTTTGGCAATGGCCAAACATCAGTAGGGTTTAGCACGAACCGTATAAAAGCCACATCAAGACAGAGCGGACGTGGACGGCGGGGCGCTCAACACTGTGTAGAATCTAGATTCTGAACGGGATTTCTCTGTCTGAAAGGTCCACTAGCGTCCAGTCGTAGGGCCACAACAAGGCTGAGATTGACTGTCCGATGGCTACTTGGCACGCGACTGACCAACTTGCTGAACTTTCACTCGGCTGACCAGAGGCAGTCGATCATCGTTGATGTGCGTTGTAGGCGGACTAATCTGTTTGTCTACAACCTCTCTCGCGGTCACTGTACTCGCTTCACCTGTGTACTGCGCTTAGTGGTGTGGATAGGCATGGATGATGGATAACACACACACACGCACGCACGCACGCACGCACGCACGCCACGCACACACAAACACACACACACACACACACACACACACACACACACACACACACACACACACACACACACACACAAGCAAACAAATAAAATAAAAACAAATTAACAGAGTAAAGAAAATACGAAATAAAAAAGTGGAATATGAATTTCACTGTGGCAGAAGTAGATTGTGGCCAAAACAAAACAAAAATACAAATATGCTACAGGAAAAATCCATAAAATTATTCATATTATTAGAAAGACAAATCGTCGGAAAAGAACGGAAGAATAAACCATCCAGTTAATGCAGCTGGCGACAAAATTAAATTCGTTGCATTTTTCGATGAGTTTTTTATTTTTATTTTTATGCTTTGAGACCAATGGATGCAATGAGACCTCTTCTTTTTTTTTAGAAAGAAGTCTATTGCTCTGCTGAATTTCTGGAAGCAATAGTAATGCAAAACGCGCGCTAAGCCACACATCCTTATTATTTTATTTTTGCTCCTATAATCATACTGCCGTATAAATCTGGTTCGCACAAGAATACAATATCTCTTGAAGACATGGAAAAGGCTAAAATATTGACCTGAAAGAGGAAAACGGAATACAAATTAAAGATTGCACATTGGATAATACTGGGGTGTGTGTCTAATCTACCACATTGGATAATACTGGGGTGTGTGTCTAATCTGCAAGATGTACGCTACTCTGAGAATAATCACAGTTGGTTTATGTGTATTTAGCAAGCAATGGAAGAACTGAAGAAGAAGAAAAGAAGAGGAAAATACAGAAGGAAAAAGCAAAGAAAAAAAGCAATGATAACGACTGACCATCTCTATGCAGCATCAGTCTAGTGGTGACAACTATTGCATATATAGCGTTAAACAAGCACATGGTCACCACTATGTCTGCAGTCAAGCTCCTGGGCTTTCAGAGACAACTTGGCGTTAAACAAGTCTAATGGACAAACTGTGGGTCTAGTTTGCACAGCGTGCATAGGCGATAAACACAGACAAAAAGCTCGAGATCACGTGGAGAGAGAATAGTTTCTGTTTGAGGGTGTTTTTCCTCTCTCCGGGGAAATTAAACTAGAACAGCGAGAGTACTGGTAGCCGAGGATTAGTTGTGTGTGTTTTTGAGCGCACGTACTGTAGCGTATGGACAGAAAGGAAGCAGAATGGACTTTTTGTTGTTGTTTCTCGTATTGTGTGCAAGCCTGTGTGCATATTGCCTCTGTGTGTGTGTGGGGGGGGGGGGGCGTTTGTGTGTGTGTGTGTGTGTGTGTGTGTGTGTGTGTGTGTGTGTGTGTGGTGGTGTGTGTGTGTGTGTGCGGGCGTTTTTTTTTGTGTGTGTGTGTGTGTGTGGGCGTTTGTGTGTGTGTGTGTGTGTGTGTGTGCGTGTGCGGGCGTTTGTGTGAGTAAGTTTGTGTCCAAACTTTAGCACGACGGAGATGACGGATGGAGCCGAAGGGGGAGATATGGACGACGGTCAAATAACCACAGAAATGCAGTTCCTAAACCACGGTCACAAAACAAATGCTACCATCGCCCAAGTGGGTGGAGGGGTGAGGGTAGAGGGGGGTGGGGAGCGAACCCTGAACGAAGTAACTCTAACCGTGTGAAGTCAATAATCAAGTTTTGTCTAACGGATCGCAAGAGGCTTCGGATGACCTCTGTCTGGACGTGGTAATGACGTGTCTGGAGACCTTCCCCAACCCGAACCCCACCGTGCCCTAGCTGTGTCTCCCTCCCCTGGCTCCCCCACTGACGCTGTAGACAATGGATTTAGCTCGCTAACAAAGGTCGCCTACTGCTGCTGCTGTCTATAGAAAGTCTCACGTGGAACTGAACAACAGAGACTTGCACAGCCTGAGATGGTTGAGGTGGGTATCCTCCCCCCCCCCCCCCCCCACCCCCCCCCCCCCCCCACCCACCCACCTCCTGAGCCGGCCCCCACTCCCCACCCAACCCCTCCTTTGGCTGGGTGCCTGGTTTCCTTTCCGCCTATACCGACGCCTGGGTCAACGGAACTGTTGTCGGTGTTTATGTTGTCAGATAATTTTCTTTGTCTGGTACCCCTGACAGTCAAATCACGGTAAATTAGATTAATCCGGCTGAGGACAAGCTTTGTGAACTCTCTGGCATTCGGGGTGGGGAAAGCTGGGAGGGTGCAAATCAGTGCTCCTGGACAGTTGATAAAGCTGATGAAACAGAATAAAAGCGTTCAATGGGATACGGCGGCGATTACCGAAAACAAGTGTGCCGTGATGTCATGGAAAATACGTGTGCCTTGAAGTAACGCGTGCACATGGACACATGCAGTACGTGCCTGTCTTTGAGTTGTTCCGTGCACTTGTCAGTAATAGGCTTAGTCTTCATTATTTTTTAGTCTTTTTATTTTGCCTCTGTTTTTCTGCTTCTCTGCCTTCTCCGCTTCCTCTTTCAGTCTCTTCTGTGTGGGTCCCGAGAATGCAGAAATTAATGTACCCTCTGCTTGGAATTTAGAGGTGTCAAAAGTTCCCCCTTTCAAACCTGAAAGCATAGTCCTAGGGAGACTAGAAACTGCGCCAAATATTAGTCTTGTATGCTTCACCTTCTGTCATACATTCCCATTTCTGCCTTCCCGGTTCCTTCAACTTCATTTTTCGGGCTCCTTTTCAGTCATAAATTAACGTGTGTCATGAACAGCTACGTGTAGTTTTATGATTGTGGTTGTTTCTTAAGTGACGAAACTTTGATGAATGTTGACTTGCCGTGATAAAAAATTTGATTTGATTACTGTTGTTTTGCCGTGGAACACTTTGTAATCTGATATAGTTTCCCCCGATGAAACATTGTAAATTGATGAGTGCTGTTTTGCCCGAATAAAACTTTGTCGTTTGATGAATGTTGTTTTGCCCCTATAAAACTCTGATTTGATTAATCTTGTTTTGCCCTAGTAAAACTTTATCAGTTGATTAATGTTGTTTTGCCCCTCTAAAATGGTGCTTTGATGAATGTTGGTGAATGCTGTTTTGCGCTGCTCCTAATAAAACATTGCCATTTGATGAATGTTGTTTAGCCCCTATAAAACCGTGATTTGATGAATGTTTTATTGCCCTGATAAATGTTTAAAGTTTGAGTGGGCGTTAAATATCAGGTTACCAACTCTTTCAGGCAATTCGAATTTCGCCAAGACGTGGCTTTCGAACTATTCTGTAGCATATGTTCATGCCAGCGCAGTGTTTCGACGCTTTTAGCGAAACTCTCTTCTTAAAGTGTTTATATAGCATCGCCTGATTATACCTTGCTTTAAAGTGATCTCTGTACAAATAGAAGCCCCCGCCATTTCTTGTTCGTCGGGAAGAATATCAGGTGTGGTACACAAACAAACATTTGTGAGCAGATGAGAAAACAGGTTTGAAGCCAGGCCAATTTAAAGCTGCTCCTCCAGCACGCAAAAGAAGAAAGTAACCTGACTCAGATTTGCAAAATGCACACAAATATGTCGGAACGGAGGAAATTGGTGTTTAACGCCCAGTCAACCATGACGGTTTGATTAGGGCCACAAATATGACACAACCCCCAAGAGAAACTTTGCAGTGATATAATTATATCGACGGAGATATATTTTGTACACGTGTATAGTTATAATATTGTAAATTGCTTTCTTAATCCGTTGGCTTGACCATTTACGCTGTTCCTTACTCGAGCTGACTAGACGATTTACGCTGTTCCTTACTCGAGTTGACTAGACGATTTACGCTCCTCTTTACTTTAGTTGACTTGACCATTATCTCTGCTCCTTACTCGAGATGGCTTGACCATTGACGCTGCTTCTTACTCGAGTTGACTAATCATTTACACTGTTCCTTACTCGGCTTGACTTGACCATTTACGCTGCTCCTTACTCGAGTTGACTTGACCATTTACTCTGCTCCTTACTCGAGTTGACGACTATTTACGCTGCTTCTTACTCGAGTTGACTTGACCATTTACTCTGCTCCTTACTCGAGATGGCTTGACCATTTACGCTGCTTCTTACTCGAGTTGACTAGATCATTTACACTGTTACTTACTCGAGTTGACTTGACCATTTACGCTGCTCCTTACTCGAGTTGACTTGACCATTTACGCTGTTACTTACTCGAGTTGACTTGACCATTACTTTACGCTGCTCTTTACTCGAGTTGACTTGACCATTTACGCTGTTACTTACTCGAGTTGACTTGACTATTTGCACTGCTCCTTACTCTAGTTGCCTTGTCCTTTTACGCTGTTCCGGTTCGTGCAGCGACCTTCCTGAAGACTGTTCCTTCTCACCGTCGGTCTTGTCCGGCTCACGCTAAGGCTCCTGTTGCGGGAATTTGGCTCAATTCACGGCTATAGCGTGCCTAGCACATTTCCAGAAGAAAAAAGGTAGGCGGGACTTGCCTCTTCCGTGTCTCTCTTTCGCTTCCTCTTCTTCTTTTTCTCTACCTCCCCCCCCCCCCCCCCCCCCCCCCCGCACACACACACCATACCCTCATTTTTTTCCTTTCTTTTTTGCCCTCCTTCTTCTTCGGGTCTCTTAATTTCTGTTAGCTTGAGTGCTCCGGGAGAAGACCTTAAAAGGCTGAAATGCTAGGGTGTCTGTCTATACGCTGTGTTCCAGTTTCCTTTCTAACCTACTGGCCGTTCAATCTACATTACGGCGGTCAAGCCTTTCGACCTCCCCTTCCCCCCCCCCCCCCCCCCCCCCCCCCCCCCCCCCCCCCACCCAGCCACTTCCGTCCTCCCCGCTGCACGTTACCTCCAGCCTACCCGCCCCTCTTCCTAATAAACTTTGAAAGCGAAGTGTTCCCCAAAAGGAACAATCTGTGGCTATTAGTGTCCATGTCCACTCTCAAATACTTTCTTTAACACGCTGCCGAGATGTTCCCGAGCCGTTTGGTTTTCTTATTACTGCTTTTGGTTGTTTGACGGAACTGAACCATTTAACTTGTTTACGCCAAAAACAGTTCTCTAGGTAAATGAAAGACTAATGACGGCCTCGGGAAAGTAAAATGAGAGAGAAAGAATTTCCTGCCGTAACAACTGCGACAAAGGAAGACAGCAGCATGCTGGCTGGTCAACGTACATGTTGGCCTATATTATGGCAGTGAAACCTTCAAATGTGGCCAGGAGACACATGTTGGCCAGGAAACCCGGCCTGTATTATGGCAGTGAGACCTTCAAATGTGGCCAGGAGACACATGTTGGCCAGGAAACCCGGCCTGTATTATGGCAGTGAGACCTTCAAATGTGGCCAGGAGACCTGACCTGTATTATGGCAGTAAGACTAAATGTGGCCAGGAGACGCGGCCTACGGTATGGCAGTGAGACCTTCAAATGTGGCCAGGAGACCCAGGCTATGGTATGGCAGTGAGACCTTCAAATGTGGCCAGGAGACCCGGGCTATGGTATGGCAGTGAGACCTTCAAATGTGGCCAGGAGACCCAGGGCTATGGTATGGCAGTG
>JABMCL010000438.1:865000-872500 GCA_018857735.1 Alviniconcha marisindica | reverse complement strand
AGTGGCAGGGTCAATGCTAGGGACGGATTTCGTGAGGAAAGAGAAACTTCCGAATGATTCACCAGCCTCAGTTAAAGCAGCATGGTCAGACGTTTCGCTCTCAGTGCGGTGACCGGTCGTGTTTGTTGCACGTGGTGCACGGCTGTCTCCAATTAAAATCATCTAATTATTCCCACACGAAAGTGGCTCTTCTTTCCCTTTTTCTTCCTCCTTTTCCTCCTCCTCTGGTTTTTTCTCTCTTTTTTCCTCCTCTTCCTTCAGCTTCTTCTTTTCCATCATCCTCTTCGTTTTTCTCTTCTTCTTCTTCTTCTTCTTCTTCTTCTACGCCCCTCCTCTCTCCCTCTCCTCCTGCCTCCTTGTTTTTCCTTTTCTTCTTCTTCTTCGTCGTTTTCCTCCTTCTCGTTTTCTTACTCTTCTTCCTGCTCCTCATTTTTTTCGTCTCCGTCCTCCTACTCCTACTCCTCTTTCTCCTCCTCTCCTTCTTATTCTTTCTCCTTCTCGTTCTCTTCTTCTTCATCCTCTTTCATTTCTTCTTCTTCTTCTTCTTCTTCTTCTCCTCCTCCTCCTCTCCTCTTCCTCCTCCTCATCCTCCTCCTTCTTCTTCTCCTCTTACCCCTCTTCCTTTTGCTCCTTCTTCTCCTCCTCCTGCTCCTCTTCTTCGTCCTGCTTTTCCTTTTTCTTCTCAAGTTAAAAAAACTATCCCATGTTCGTGCTCCTTTAAAATAACAGGAAGAAAACGTCGGTGACTTGTTTCTTGGACCCATCACCGCCGAGCCGATACAGGTCGTGTTTAAATTGGGCTCCCTGGACCCCGGGAAAGCCACCTCCTGGTCACCAGTTCCGGTCAATGATCGTCGCATGAATCATACGTCTTAGCTGATTGGCTCACGGGTTGCAATTCTCTCAGATCGGCTTTGATTGTCCAAATAGCCTCTTCGTCTTCTGTTTCGACGATAATCTTGTTTTCAGACGCTGGCTGGTTTTGTAGCCAATGGCAGAGGTCTTAAGTGTGGATCGAGGCACGGTCTGTTTGTCCAAGAGAGTGGTGTCTTCGGAGGCTACCCCGTGGAGGTAAACGCCTCGGGGTCTTTGCTGACAGTGAGAGGTTTCTGACAGATTTGCGAGTCGTCGTGAGAGACTTTCGTCGCATGATTAATCTCAAATATTTATTCCCTACTCTAGGACATTTGGCGGGCGTATCAAACATTCTCAACAGCAAGCAGAAAAGGTTGTTGTTGTTTGTTTTGTTAGTTTGTTTGTTTGTTTGTTGTTGTTGTTTACAGTGCGTTTACCCTTCAAAACGCAAAGAGCGCTTCACACTGAAATGTATGACATAGAGCAAGAAGAGAAACATTATGGCAATGTGTGTGTGTGTGTGTGGGAGGGGTGGGGGGCAGGCGGAGGGGGCAGAACAACAGAAACCGCTAGATCAACAGATAAATGGGAAATGGGGGACATGCAGATATAAAAAAGCGCCTACTTACAGTTTAATATGTACTCCACAATACCGCTTCACTTGAACAAAGTAAAGTTTGTTCTGACAGTTTGCACCTCAACATTTTTCTAACTAGGCCTGTGTTGTCTCAAACTGACCATCTGCAGTTGACAACAAACACACGCAGGCTACATGCACCGACAAGTACGCATCTCAAAAAAATCGAGAAACTGTAGTGTAAACTGCACTGGACAACTGCTACAGATTAGTGAGCGTTTACCTGATCCATCATAGCAATTGCTATTATGTGACCGACTCTTAATATCTAACATCTTGTCAACCGGGAAGATCATAATTATCCGAGCAACACACGATTCACCACATCACAAATATAGTTCTGACTCACTGTACGCTACACGTTCATGTTGAATAAACTCCGGAAGGTAGACATGTTCGAAAGACATAATTCCCGCCAGCAGACGAAGCAGAATGCACTTATGTATTCTGACCTACACCAAACCTTTCAGAGAAACCTTTGACAGCTAGTATACCTTAACGGAAGGGACCTTAATTTACACGTTCAGGTTGAATAAACTCGGGAACGTAGACATATTCGAAAGAAGCAATTCCTGGCAGCAGGCGAAGCATAATGCACATCTGTATTCTCACCAACTCCAAGCTTTTCAGAGAAAATCATGGTCTCCTAACAGAAGGGACCTTAATTTCTGTGTGCGGGGTACCTTACCACTGGAGGCTTAGTGTGTAAATAAACCAAGGCTGTCATGTATACGTATGGTGTTTTCAATGATCGCAGAGGGTCTGACATCAGACCAAGGGCGGCTTTCAAGTTCTTCCTTGGGGTGTTCTGTGAACACCGTTACCCACATCGGGGGAGTCAGTGCACTGACGGAGACACAGAGAGAGACACAAAGACAGAGACAGAGACAGACAGAGACAGAGAGATACAGAAACAGAGACAGACATACAGAGACTGCCTTAATTCGATCTAAAATTGACAATGAGATTCTTTCATATTAAATGATTAATATTCAGTTTTAGCTTGGTCTCTACTTCTACCCGTTGGATAAAATGCACGTTTGGGCGTGAATATACATAATCCCCTTTGTGGCTCGCTTGTTTGCTGAACCTTCCGCGCATCTAGTAAGAGAAGAAAAACAAATTCCCGACACAAAAGCGCAAAGGCAAGATTACCGAACAAAGGAAAGGGACATGAAGACTATCTGCTTCCAACACACATCCCGCACATAAAAGAGCCATCCATAATCTTTCGGCCTTGTTTCCTTAAAATACACACCACCAATCAGAAACGCATCTCCATCGATTGCAGAAACCTGAGGTGTATCACAAAACATCAAAGCCGCAAAAAGACGAAGACGAGAAATCTCTCAACACTCGCGAAGAAAGGAGAACTCTGGAATTTTTCTTTGATACTCTTCCTCCCCCTGCTCAGCACATTCTTTGAAAATCCATGCAAGAGAGGGTTAGCGCAGCAGGTCTTCCATGAAGAGGGTATAAGATACTTGTATGATCGTTTCTGGAACATCATCGGGGATGTGATGGCATGCCATCGATTCAGATGAGCACGCACACACTAAACAGCGCGTGCCATTTGAAAACGTCTTGGAGCAGGGATATGGAAATAAGCGATCAACAAATGAAAACTGTTGTGACTAGAAATGCTTAAACGAAAGTGTCACTACTTGTCCTTGTGGTGAGGTAGCCTACTGGATGCAGATATTAAAGGGACTGGCCCACGCAGATTTGCCTAAAAAACGATTTTTTGCATGAATTTTTATTGTTTTATGTGCGACTATTATGTAGCATTAATTTCTGCTTTGGTCCTGTTGAAATGTGCACAATTTAAGAATAACTGTAGTAATCTGAAAATAGATTGGGGATCTCCCCCCTGCAGCTTTTTACGGAATGCGTATTACGTCATTACATTTTGTTGTTTTACACAAGTTTTTGTAGACTCGGCCTACAATCATGACAATGGCGTTGTCTCAGGCACGTAATCTGCTCAGGCGTAATAATCTGTCGGGCGACTTAACTGATGATTGTGTGAATAATTGTATGTCTTTCTTGAATAAATCTCCTAATCGTGCTATGTGTACTTCACTATAGTGGATGAGACCTGTAGCTGCCGTTTACTAATAATGCTCGGCGATGGACCGAGGTGCAAAGTGTTGGGTGACAATTCTTTCTCAGCGTATCGATCCGATGCTACTACAGGAAATGTTTTAGACACCATAATAATAATAATGAAAAGAAAAGAAAAACCTACCGGTGTTGGCACGCCAGAAACACACATTTATGCAAACAGGTAGTACTTAATAAAATATTTAAACGTATGGTTCCGGTAGACTACTCCTATCAATCAAAAAAGAAGTATCAGGAACCTTTTCTTTACTTGTCCAGTAACAGCATTGCCAGTTTCCTATCGCAGACTTCTAACCTTGTGCACCGCTCTCTCCTCTCCACCTCTCCACCTGGTCATCCAGGTTTACTGGCCACGACCTCTATCTACGTTGTCGGTCTCTTGCCAGTCGAGCTAAACGTTCTTTTTATTTTGGTCCTCCGAAGATAAATGGTAGTAATTCCAAATTACCTCTGCTCTGATTGCATAATCTTCAAACAAATGGAAAAGAACTATGAAGATATAAACATCACTGTTACATTCTCAGTTCTTCGTTGCTTTCGTTGCTTTCGTTGCTCCTTATAATAGCACATGAAAGAATGTATTTATTATCTATTAACACAGAAGGCGGCACACAAAACAAAACACATGTCGCGTCCTGTGTTCTCTTGTTGTGTCCATATTCCTAGTCATTCTTTTCAGTTTTGTCATTCTTGCCATCACTAACTACTTCTAGAGCCACTGTTTCCTTCGACTCTTCCTTCTCCTTTTTATTATCTTGCGTCAGATTATTGATATCGTAATGACGTCAAAATGATTTTGCCATCATTTCATTGAGCCAAACACATAAGGTGGCATGGGGGAAATTCGTCCACTCGCTCGGTTGGGGGAACTTAGGCCACCCAAACACCTTGTGAACTGTACTCAATACTACACATGAACAACTACGATTGAATTTTTCCAAACTGTAACATCAGCTTCATAATGGATGAGTCGACAAACAAAAAAACAAACGAGTGATCGTTAGAAGTAGCGTATGGGAAAACCTGTTCTACTTTGGGAGCCTTGCTATTCGCTTGGCAAAAAAGCAACATAGTGTGGGTTATACTAAAAGCAAGGACCGACATACTGTTGGCAGATCTTGTTTGTTTTTAAGTTCAGTGTTTGCCATGATCTGCGCACTTTACAATCTTCCTAATTTTCGTCATTTTGATGACGTCGTTTTAAATCTGCGTATCCATTATAAACTTCTTCTTTTTTCTTCTTTTTTTTTACATCAGCTTCTTCTTGTCTGTCTTCTTCTTTGCTTCCTTCTTATTTTATTATTTGTCTATTTTTCTTGCACCTGACGAAGACAGTTTTCTGTCAAAAGCGCTTTGTGTTTTCTTGTTTCCTTGTGTTTCGTCGTATAGGTGAATACATTTCCCTAGTTCTGTTTTATCAGTTTTGTCAACCTCACCAGTAGTTGTTCAGTCATTTCTCAGAGAAAGAATGTTTTCTTTCATATTCATGAAATCACACGGGTAGTTGTGTCGTATACTAGTCTGCGACTGGTCGAAGGTGTCTACAAACCACAACGAGCTTGTGTTGGTTGAGCCAGTGTGACAGAATTGTGTCTCGAAGCGTGCCTGGGAATCAAACGTACTTGTTTGAATGAATTTCCCCCAGGCCACCCTAAAATGTTCGAAAGAACACTAGACATAATTTCATTGTTCGTCTTGGCAATTTCAAACACTATCAATTTATTTCCGTTTTTGTGTGTGTGTGTGTGTGTGTGTGTGTGTGTGTGTGTGTGTGTGTGTGTGTGTGTGTGTGTGTGTGTGTGTGTGTGTGTGTGTGTGTGTGTGTGTGTGTGTGTGTGTGTGTGTGTGTGTGTGTGTGTGTGTGTGTGTGTGTGTGTGTGTGTGTGTGTGTGTGTGTGTGCTGTTCCCAATGAAAACGTTAGGAAAATGAAACTATTTCACACAGACTGTCCAGATTTAAAAAATAAACATTTACAAAAACAATTTATACATGACATGTACACAAAACTGAGAAGTTCCGGTATCCTATCAATGATGTCATACTGAAACACGGAAAAGAGCTCGTGAAAACAGTGTTAGTAACATTGTCTGGGAAAGTCCTCTTCTAAAATCGTTATAAAATCAACGGCACGTTCAATCACAAAACGTTTAACGCTGATTATGTTCGTTTAACCTCCTCTAAGCACACGAGAAGTTTAGCCGCTGAAGGAGAGTTCCTTTAAAGCAACTAGCCTTCTCAGATTCCATTCGAAAATAACTCCTCGAGTGCTTGGAACGGGTAAAATGCAGATGATCCGCCGTGAAATAAAGTGCGCTAAAGAGTACCAGTGATTTAATGTCCATTTTATAAGAATTTTATGCGCTCTTCCCTTTTTTTCGGTCAAACTGAGAAGGCCATTTCCTTTAAAGAATATCTAACCAAGGTTAATGTAGCATCTTTATACCGAGAAAAAACGAAGAAAAAAAACGAACCATAATGGAATATACGGAAATATTTGACTATCCGAACAAGCATCTTGATACCGAAACAAGCCGAATATACCGAAACATTACAGGTATCACACCTAGTGTGTGCGTGTGTGTGTGTGTGTGTGTGTGTGTGTGTGTGTGTGTGTGTGTGTGTGTGTGTGTGTGTGTGTGTGTGTGTGTGTGTGTGTGTGTGTGTGTGTGTGTGTGTGTGTGTGTGTGTGTGTGTGTGTGTGTGTGTGTGTGTGTGTGTGTGTGTGTGTGTGTGTGTGTGTGTGTGTGGTGTCTGTGTGTGTTTGCTCACGAGCAAGCGATTCTTAATGTTCCGTTTCGAGCGCGGTTGCTAAAGTTTCAGCAGTTACAGGTTACATGCGTACGAACGCCTTGAACCTGACAGCTAATTTAGCTCTTGTCTTTTACTCCATTTCAAAACTAGCTTCAAATGTCAGCCACGCACTGAGAGAGAGCTGTTTAAACCCCCGACCTAAAAATATAAAAAAAAACACCACTAATTCAAATTGTGCCAACCAAACACGACTTCACAAAGAACCTCCCAATCCAAACATCCCGTCGGCTCCTTTCTTTTTGCATGGTAATGGATACTTACGTGTACGTCATGACAAAAAGGGAGTTTTGCGTCATTGTGGCGTCCCGCTTGTCAAACGTCAGTGAAGTTTCGCATTCACACCTCAATGACGGCGTTTGCAGAACAGCTTTCTCAGCAAACTGTGATGGGCTAATTGTGTTTCCGCGGAGCTGCCGGCGGTCTATGCTGATCAGTGACTGGTGCGAGAATTGTTTCGTCAATGACTTGTTCGCAAACGTTGATTTGAGGAAAAGGGTTCGCCTTGTTTGGCTTGATGTGACTTTTGGTGCTGTAGGCTGAGTAATTTGCAATCGAAATGACACGTGTAGTGTGTCTATGTATTAAATATATGGATTGCCTCTCTCTCTCTCTCTCTCTCTCTCTCTCTCTCTCTCTCTCTCTCTCTCTCTCTCTCTCTCTCTCTCTCTCTCTCTCACACACACACACACACACACACACAGGCACGCACACACGGGCACGCACTCAAACACGCACCCGCGCGCGTGAAAAGTTATTAGCTGCGGTGAATCTGTTGCAAGTTGTTGTTGTTCTAGAGGGAAGCGATACAATACGGGGGACGTAAGTTGTGCGTGCGTGCCTGCGTGCGTCTGCTTGCTTGCGCGTGCGTCTGCTTGCTTGTGCGCGCGTGCGCGTGTGGGTGGGTGGGTGGGTTGGTGGGTGGGTTTGTTTTCTCATCTGGGGAGGGAGTATGAAACACTACCTAATTCGAGCACTACAATAAACAAAATATAGCCAACGAAAATACTGAACTTCACTTTGGTTCTAAAGACTGGCAACCCTGAGCTAAACAACTGATGATCTAACTCCGCTT
>JABMCL010000438.1:857500-860000 GCA_018857735.1 Alviniconcha marisindica | reverse complement strand
ATGGGCAGCGATGAGAGCCATTTTAATGATAGTTGATTGTGAGGGACAAAGTCACAAGACAATGTCCACAAACCACAACCTTTTTGAAGAGAAAGTAGAGCCGAAACAGAATCGAACCGAGGTCCTTCTGCTTACCAGCCTAACGCCTTACCGCTAGGCCAAACCGGCTCACAGAAGACAAAAAGGAGAAGCAATTAAGCTTCCACACATCCTAGCTCTTATGCAGCAACGGATCTCTCTCTCTCTCTCTCTCTCTCTCTCTCTCTCTCTCTCTCTCTCTCTCTCTCTCTCTCTCTCTCTCTCTCTCTCTCTCTCTCTCTCTCTAATGTCTTTTGTTGCTAGCTCGAGAAGAATGTGCTCTGGTATGAGAAGAATGTCCATTACGTAACACTGAGCGTGTTTTAACTCCTCCTCGGAATCCATTGTTGCCAGCTGCTTCATGGCAGTTGAAAAGATCGCTGGAGAAAAGATTGTTGTGTGTCAGCTTGGAGGGATTTATCATACTGTCAGTAGGGTCTGGTAGAGCTTAATTACAATCGATTTTTGTTTGTGTGTTGGTTTATTTGCATTTGTTGTTCTCTCTCTGTCTCTGTTTCTGTCTCTGTTTCTGTCTGTTTCTGTCTCTGTTTCTCTCTGTCTCTCTCTCTCTGTCTCTCTCCGTCTGTCTGTCTGTCTGTCTGTCTGTCTGTCTGTCTGTCTGTCTGTCTGTCTGTCTGTCTGTCTGTCTGTCTGTCTGTCTCTCTCTCTCTCTCTCTCTCTCTCTCTCTCTCTCTCTCTCTCTCTCTCTCTCTCTCTCTCTCTCTCTCTCTCTCTCTCTCTCTCTCTCTCTCTCTCTCGTGTGTGTGTGTATGTGTGTTGTTGTTTTTGTTGTTGTTGTTGTTGTTGTCGTCGTTGTTGTGGTTTTAATCGTTTGATCCCGATAATGAATTAATCAGAACCTTTTCACGTGCCGTGTGTCAGGTGTTACACCGAGCCGTTACACGCTTTCTCGCGGCTTGACTGTTTTTCCGGGTGTTTCCTTCTTCAAAGCGGAAGACTCGTTCAGTCCGTTGTCCAAGGCAGTTCTTCATTCAATGTCAGGGTCAGGAAAATCGTGAATAAAATCCAGTAAATCATTTGCAATTACAGTTTATTGTTGGTTAAACATGTTTAAGGCCGAGTTGTCTCAGGAGAGGTTCTAGCGACATGTAGTTACAATTAGTTGTTGTTGTTTTTTGTTTGTTTGTTGTTGTTGGTGGTGGTGGTGGTGGTGTTGTTGGGGGGGGGGGGGGGGGTCTTTATTGGAGACTAGCAGAGTGTGTGGGTGGGTGGGTGCGTAGGTGTGGATGGGTGGTATGACTATGCCTGATACTACATTCGCGGTTTAATCGTGTAATTATTGTCTCCTTCAGACTTAAACTGGTCCGTCGACGCTAAGTTTAGTCAATTAAAATCGTTTATTTGAATTTTCACTGAAAAATGAAAGCTCCCTATCAATTCGATACCAGTAATCAACAGAGGACTGTATATGTAGCACTTCAGTGCTAAATACAACTTCCAAATTAGGCCCAGAATATAATAGTTAAAAGAAATGCAAATAACTACAGTTATTCTTTTCGGGAAATTTTACATCTCTTTCGCCAAGCATCATTAGTACAGCAGACGCCCGGAGGTTCAAATTCCCCCCCCCCCCCCCCCCCCCCCTCTCCTCTCTCTCTCTCTCTCTCTCTCTCTCTCTCTCTCTCTCTCTCTCTCTCTCTCTCTCTCTCTCTCTCTCTCTCTCTCTCTCTCTCTCCCTGCTTCTCTCGCCCCCTCTCCCCAACCCGAAAAGCATGACAGCGGATTCCCAGAGAATTGCAGTTGATTAACTCGGAAACTTACCCTTGCCGCTCCTTCGTTGCTCTGTGTCAGGTTTTAACAAGGTACTTTACTCACCGTGCCTCGGCAGACTGGGCCAATTAGTCAGAGCTAATGAGTTCGGAACAGTACTTTGCATGTCCGCAGGGACCTGGACACATATCAGGCGATCAGATTGACGCTTCTTCGGAAGATTTCCTTCCGCAACTTCGAAGCCGCTGGGCAGCAAGTGATCGATTTTTTTAAGAACCTATACTTGTTGGTAAGTAGCCAATCAGCGACTGGAGCTGTGATTTGCCGGAAGAATGGCGGAAGGGAGAATGACTGTAACTGCATGCGTAAAAGGTCAGAGTTGAAGGTCTTGAAGATCCTATTATTTTTGTTTCTGGGAGGCTTTCTTTATGTACCAGCTAGATTCCACTGAGTGTTTATATTTCGAATTATTGTTGCACGAAGACACAGAAATAAAATTTTAAAAACACCGAAGAAAAGTAATCGACAAATAAGGGAGATGATACTTTCAAACCTGCACTACATGTATCTCAAGGGAGATGATATTTTCAAACCTGCACTACATGTATCTTTATGTCATCTTGCAAATTATTCTTTCACTTTAAACGTCCATTTAGACTGGCAGTTGCCTTTCAGTACACCCGAACCCCCA
>JABMCL010000438.1:850000-852500 GCA_018857735.1 Alviniconcha marisindica | reverse complement strand
TCGTGCAATTTCCGGTTTCTTCGTCCTGGAACACCAAGCGCTTGTTCATTGTCAAAAGGAACACGTTCTTTTCTCTTTTTTTTTCCCTTCTTTTTCTTTCTTTCCCCGCTGGTTTTTTCCTTCTTCGGCATTTTTGTCCTTTGGGGGTTGAAGTTGTTGACTTGGCGTTAGTGTGTGTGTGATGTGTACGACTGTTTGTTTTAGCTCGGTCGGGTCAGCATTGTACAGCACAGAGCTACCGGCAGATCGCTGGCTAAACTTCTAGAGCATATATATATATATTATATATATATATATATATATATATATATATATATCCGCATGTCTGGCTACACCTCTGCAGATACTTCATTGTGTACTATCAGAGAGAGTGCAAGGTAGCTTATGATATCGGAAGCTTATGAGATTCACCTGAGCTACGACAGAGGAATAAAAGCAACGTCGAGTTCTGAAGCATCTGTCTCCAGTCCGTTAGAAACAGAGACGGATCAGGACCGAGACAGAGACGGCAGAGAGAATCCAAACAGCAGGGAATGTTCGGCTCTGACCAGCACGGGAAACGGTGGTGGTGGTGCTTAACAGAAAGTCTCTTCAATAATAGCACTCATGCAAGAGACACATTCAGCTCTTAATTTCTTCCACGGCTCTGCATGCATGCACTCCGGCCCAGCCGCTTGACCATCATCAGAGTTCCGGTTGTCCGCCAAAATGGAATTAAATCACTGGTGAGGTGGACGTCCCTGGGAGGAGCACTTGAAGCAAGACTTGAACCAAACCTTGAAGCTATAAACATACAACGCAGCGAGAAACAATGACTGCTCGTTTCAGTTTGAACATAAATCATGTGTGTACGTCGGATGAATGAGTCGGTGCTGTCAGTCCTCCACAACGTCAAGACAATCAAACGTCCGCTAACAACTGCTGTCTATCAGATTCAACACACAAAGGAGCTAATTAGCGCTGGAAAGACGCCACACAAGCACAACAAAGAACTGAATCGCCTGCGGTAGCTCTCACCTAGCATGCGAGTAAATACAAGGTACATAAATTGCACCAGAGGTGAGAGTTACTGTAGGCAACTATAGGTCATTGTTGTTGAGTGTATGTGACGTCTTTCGAGCGCTAATTAACTCCCTTGTGTGTTGATTCTGCACGAGCGCTCTGGGCCTCGTTTAGTTTCAGATTCTGATGTCTATCAGTTGCTCTCCTGTCTCTAGGTGGGTGACTTAATTAATTATGAAGCATGTATTGGCTCTGATCCGTTAGACACAGAGACTGGTCCGGTTCGAGAAAAGAGAGGGTAAGAGAGAATCAAAACAGCAGAGTACGTTCAACACAGATCGGCTCTGGAAGCTGAACGCCTACAAGCTATGGTGGTACTATTAGAGAGCCTCCATCTTCAGCTCTTTCCTTTCACAGCTCCGCATTCCTGTCCATACACATGACCATCACAGTACCAGGCATCCTGCGAAAAGACTAAAAAAATCAATGCAGACTAATAACAACTGCATCAACACTTTGATGGCCAACAGAAAGGCAGAGAGGAGTCTCGGCTGCACTTGTCTTCATCTTTGATGCCCTTGAATTGTGTCGCCCTCATCACGTGCTCGCTGAGCACTGCGCACGCATGCGCGAACGTGCAGGGATAGTTCCGTTTGAGTGCTCATCGAGGGCATTGAGGCACATGTGTTCTGCTGGTTTGGGAAAACAGTGATGGGTAGAAGCGCGAGAGGCCAGGGAAGAAGGAGAGGGCACACAGAGAGAGATGGGGGACAGACAGAGAGAGAGAACACGAATTCGAACTCGAACTCGAAAACTTTATTTTACAAGGATTGTAGTTTAGGTTCAGTCAAAAACCTGTATAACAACTGGTCCTTGCTAAGCTACTGATGAGTAGATATAAAATTACAGGCACCATTATATACATGAAGACAAGAATGAGTAAGTGAAACATGAGAATGTCCACACAAAACATAGCGAGCGAGCGAGCGAGAGAGAGAGAGAGAGAGAGAGAGAGAGAGAGAGAGAGAGAGAGAGAGAGAGAGAGAGAGAGAGAGAGAGAGAGATGGCCAGTCTTCCAAGTTCTTTTCAGTCTGAGCGAGAAGAAGAAGACAGAAAACACTGAGGTAAACTGAAAATGATAGTAAAGAAAATAACGACAATATCCACAGCAACAGGGATTCTTTACTGATCACCGTGTGAGAAAAAGGTGTAGAACGTGAGATTTTTATTCAGTCTCCCATCAGGAATGATAGTTCTGAGAATTCGTCATCTGACGCCAATCTCCAGCAACCTCTGAAACCCTCGTCTAAAAAGACATTTAATTCATTGATTACCTGAAATTCTGCAAGCATTTGCTTTATCGCATTTTTTTTTAAAACTCGGAATAAAGATTACACCAGCTGGAAAAACTGTAATTTCTTGTTCGAATTTTGTAACGAAGAGAAAGAGAGAGATTGATTGATCTATCGATTACCTGTTGTCCCCCCCCCCTCCACCA
>JABMCL010000438.1:835000-847500 GCA_018857735.1 Alviniconcha marisindica | reverse complement strand
TAGAAATAAGAGAACGGTCATTATTAATTTTGCATAATTATTTATTACCCGCTTGTCGTTCCACCCTTAAAGTCTTGGTGACCACCTTTGTGGGCAGTCGTCATTTGGCTAATAAAGTGCTAGGTTGTTTTGCTATCATATATATATATACATACTGCCTTTGGTATGAGCATTCCACAGCAGACATTAATGGGGCTGAGGCCGAGTTGGCGTTTCGTTGTATCGTTGTCTTCTAGCAACTGTGAATTTTCCAACACAAAACATTCAGCTTGCTGTCCCCGAGTGTACCACAAGAATGGCAAAAGATGTGAACTACTGATGCAAACTTCTTACCAAGAATAATAGTCTCTAAAGAATAGATTAAGGACTCTAGAACTACCGAGTCACTGTGGCGTGTGCCTACCATTCTGAGACTAAAGAGACAGAGAGGAACCTGATTCGAACATGCAAAAGCATGGTGTTCCACCTCTGCAGGATGAAGATATCCTTCACAGACGAGTGCCCATGCGGCATCAGCATCCAGACTCCCGAGCTCGTATTTCAGTCGTGTTCACCCTTACACAGCTGCAGCGACGTCAGACCTGGCCCCAGCCGGTGGACCTGCGGGAGAAGCTGTGAGATCGGGCGGAGTTCCTGCGGCAGACTGCTGACTTCGCCATGGTAGTCAGCCTGACCATTTAGCATGGCAAATGGAACACAGAAGAAGAAGGATTTTAAAGTCCTGTCAACCCCACAGGATCACCTCAGGTCGGAGAGACAGACAGACAGACAGACAGAGACAGACAAAGACAGACAGAGACAGAAAGAGAGAGAAAAAAAGAAAGACGGAGACAGAGACAGACAGAGACAGAGGCAGAGAGACACAGAGAGACACACAGAGAGACACAGAGAGACACAGAGACAGACAGACAGACAGAAACAGACAAAGACAGACAGAGACAGAGAGAGAGAAAGAGAAAGAGAGAGACAGAGACAGAGACAGAGACAGACAGAGACAGACAGAGACAGAGACACAGAGACAGACAGAGATAGAGAGAGAGAGACACACACACACACACACACACACACACACACACACACACACACACACACACACACACAGGGACAGAGACAGACAGAAGACAGAGAGACCTGGCCCCAGCCGGTGGACCTGCGGGAGAAGCTGTGGCATCGGGCGGAGTTCCTGCGGCAGACTGCCGACTTCGCCATGGTAGTCAGCCCGACCATTCAGCATGGCAAATGGAAAGCAGAAGAAGAAGAACGTGCAACCAGTGTAGATGACGAGTTCAGTCAACCATGACGGTTATGTTAGGGTGAAACCTTCCTGCAACCCGATGAGTATAGTGCCACACGGAGTACCAACTATGCGGTCTTATGTTATTCGGCGCAAGATTTGGTTGTACACAAGTACCTTGTGTTACCGTTCCGAAATTAAATCTGGAAAATATCATCGGTGCCAACGGCATAGGCAAAATGCAAAGACAACAAAGTGGCACCGCCAGAACAGACATCATAGGGTTTTAACATTATCTCCCTGTTTAACGTCAGTTCCAGTTGATGTAGTATTGACAAACAGCCTAAACATTTATGTCTCATCTTTAAATGTGAAAATGAGAACCCAGGTAATGCTTGCCTGCAACAGTGAGTGTTGATGGGAACCCATCCCCCTCCTCCCCTCACCCCTCACCCCTCACCCCATGCCTATGACTGGCTCAGAGCCGGGCCGATTGATAGGTGACTGTATAGCGTAATGTCCACGTGGTATATTAGGGAATGGGGAAGGCGTAATGTCCACGTGGTATATTAGGGAATGGGGAAGGCGTAATGTCCACGCGGTATATTAGGGAATGGGGAAGGCGTAATGCCCACGCGGTATATTAGGGAAGGGGGAAGGCGTAATGTTCACGCGGTACATTAGGGAAGGAGGAAGGCGTAATGTCCACGCGGTATATTAGGGAATGGGGAAGGCGTAATGTCCACGCGGTATATTAGGGAAAGGGGAAGGCGTAATGTCCACGCGGTATATTAGGGAATGGGGAAGGCGTAATGTCCATGCGGTATATTAGGGAAGTGGGGAAGGCGTAATGTCCACGCGGTATATTAGGGAAGGCGTAATGTCCACGCGGTATATTAGGGAAGGGGGAAGGCGTAATGTCCACGCGGTATATTAGGGAAGGGGGAAGGCGTAATGTCCACGCGGTATATTAGGGAAGGGGGAAGGCGTAATGTCCATGCGGTATATTAGGGAAGGGGGAAGGCGTAATGTCCACGCGGTATATTAGGGAAGGCGTAAGGCGTAATGTCCACGCGGTATATTAGGGAAGGTGGAAGGCGTAATGTCCACGCGGTATATTAGGGAAGGGGGAAGGCGTAATGTCCACGCGGTATATTAGGGAAGGGGAAAGGGGGGGAAGGCAGGGGGTTGGAGGGGGGGGGGGGTCGGTCAGAGTTTATGATCTGTGTGAACAGGAAGGTGGGCCTGGGATCTCATTCCCTATCCCATTCTTCCCCCGTCCCTAATAAACCATACGGTTTCTGTGGACGTAAAGCACCATAAAAGAAGAAGTTAATGTCATTCATCAGAGATCAGGAGCTGTGTGAACAGGAAGGTGGGTCTGGGCTCACATTCCCCGTTCCATTCTTCTCCCGTCCCTAATAAGCCATACTGTTTCTGTGGACGTAAAGCACCATGAAAGAAAGCAAGGGGCGTGGGGGTGGGGGGGGATCAGGTCCCAAGCGCTCGGACCGCAAAGACCGCAGCAACTGTCATCCACCACCAGAACAATATAAAATATATGTTAGGGTGGTGGGGACCTCGCCAGTGTGATACATGAAGTACTTGCACTTTCAACGGCTGTACGGAAAAATAGTCACAAAGACAAAGTCAGGACAACCAGCTATTGGTTTAAACAAAATGTATTTCATATAAATTATAACAATACATTAACAACAGAACAACCAGCTGTTGAAGTAAATAACTTGTTGTTTTAAGCCGGCAGTCAGCCACCAGCTATAAAAACCTGAAGCAAAAGACGGCCAACTCACTATGAGAGCCTCACTCCGCCTCCCTGTTCAGACCTCTCCTGGGCTAGCTATAACTATAGCTCTCACAGCCGGGCCGAAAGCCTGCTCGCTCCTCAGTTTCAACAACCTGTGCCGGCCAGAAGATCCCATAATGCGTCCCGCCTGGCGGACCCTTCGTCACGAATTACTCCTAGTTTATGCTCGTCCACCTTTCTCTGCAAGACAGGTGGCAGGCATTGCTAACCCCATTTTCTTTACAGGCCGTCCCGTTATTGTCTTTATGATCCTCTCTACCGCCCTGTTTTGTTTATTCGTGTCGTTGCGGAGCGCTGTCTTTACCAATTTAACGTACTTCTGGCTAGCGAGTTGCAGCGGAGAGGATTCTGCTGGAAGTGGAAGAGCTCTCGCAGGAAGTGAGGAAACCATCGCTTCCATGCACCGGCCAAATCAAGGGAAATAAGCGAATGTATGTCAGTCAATGCCGTGAGGGTGGTCTCCTCCTTGGTTGCAGCGAAAGTAATACCCGGAAAGCGAAATTCGCTATCAAAGATCGAACGGACGCCGGATCTTTCAACAGACGCCAGAAGCTAGCCCGTTCGTGGGATGTTCCCTCCACGTCTTTCATTATAGATAGGAAATACGCTGAGACGAAGTACCCCTGCCCTGCCGCCCCCGCTGAAGCTTTCTCTACCGGCTCTCTCTCTCTCTCTCTCTCTCTCTCTCTCTCTCTCTCTCTCTCTCTCTCTCTCTCTCTCTCTCTCTCTCTCTCTCTCTCTCTCTCTCTCTCTCTGTGGGATTGCATCACCATGCGTCGTCCTTAGCTGTTAGTGCGTATTCACTCTGTGTGTGTGTGTGTGTGTGTGTGTGTGTGTGTGTGTGTGTGTGTGGTGTGTGTGTGTGTGTGTGTGTGTATCAGTCTCTGTCTGTCTGTCTGTCTGTCTGTCTGTCTGTCTGTCTGTCTGTCTGTCTGTCTGTCTGTCTGTCTCTCTCTCTCTCTCTCTCTCTCTCTCTCTCTCTCTCTCTCTCTCTCTCTCTCTCTCTCTCTCTCTCTCTCTCTCTCTCTCTCTCTCTCTCTGGCCAGCTGTGTGCCTGTCTGTCTGTCTGTCTGCCTGCCTGCCGGCTGTCTGTCTGTCTGTCTGTCTGTATGTCTCTGTCTCTGTCTCTGTCTCTCTCTGTCTCTCTGTCTCTGTCTGTCTGTCTGTCTGTCTGTCTGTCTGTCTGTCTGTCTGTCTGTCTCTCTCTCTTCTCTCTCTCTCTCTCTCTCTCTCTCTCTCTCTCTCTCTCTCTCTCTCTCTCTCTCTCTCTCTCTCTCTCTCTCTCTTCGCCCCCCCCCCCACTCTGTGCCCACATTATCAACTGTTGACTGAGGAACCCACCTTCACTTTTACCAGACACTCTCATACTGGGGCGACGTTCGACCTAGCTACCATGTTCCTTAATGTATGTCGTATCACGCATCTTCGACTCGCTGAGCTACTCAGATGAATTATTTAAACCATAGACAGAACAGTCACAGCATTCATGATTAAACAAACGAGAAACAACGGTCGCAAAATGTTGTGTATTTTTAATCAGAATTCCATACGCGCGCGTGCGCGCGCGCGCGCACACACACACACACACACACACACACACACACACACACACACACACACACACACACACACACACACACACACACACACACACACACACACACACACACACACACACACACACACACACACACACACACACACACACACACACACACAGCTGTTCCTTCAGAAGATTTCAAAACGAAAAACCTCTAACTTTTTCGAAATGTCAGCTTTGTGATAGGGATTCAAAAACTAACGAAGACTTCGAAAGAGACTGACAGAGAGAGAGAGCATGGGGGGGGGGGGGGGGGGGGGGGGGGGGGGAAGAGGGGGACTTTGTAATAATAAAAAAATCTTCAGATAAGCATCGTCAACTACAACAAAATCTTTAGGTTAAGCCTTGGTATCGTGTCTGAAGAGGATTGGGAAAAATGAAGCTGAATGAATCAAACCACAAAGGTTCTAAAAATCAGAGAGACAAACAGACGAATTGCTGCAAATGAGCCACGGAGCAGACAAAGTTATATTCTGATACAGAACTCCGGAGGGACGAGGGAACATTTCACAGCTCACTCTGGATTCTCAGCAAAGGAGATTGAAATTTTTCTGTATCCATTTTCCCTCACCGCGGGATCCAGACGTTAAGTGAACAAAGTGAGCCAGAGAGACACACATACAGATAAGAGGAGACAGACAGAGAAAGGGGGAGGGAGACGAAAAAAGAAAGACAGAGAAAGAGAGAGTCAGACATACAGAGGAAAGACAGACAGAGAAAGAGGAAGGGAGACAGAGAAAGAGAGACGGGCCGAGAAAGACAGACAGACCGATATACAAGCAGAGAGAGACAGAGAAAGAGACAGAGAGACAGCCACGCAGAGAGACAGACAGCCACGCAGAGAGACATACAAAGAAAGAAACAGACATGCAGAGAGACAGACAAAGAAAGAAACAAACAGACACGCAGAGAGACAGACAAAGAAAGAAACAAACAGACACGCAGAGAGACAGACAAAGAAAGAGACAGACAGTCACGCAGAGAGACAGAAAAAGAGACAGACAGCCACGCAGAGAGGTAGACAGAGAAAGAGACAGACAGCCACGCAGAGAGAGAGACAGAGAGACAGACAGCCACGCAGAGACCGACCGACAGACAGACAGAGACAGACAGCCACGTACAGAGAGAGAGAAGGGGAGAGAGAGACAGGCAGAGAAAGAGACAGCCACGCAGAGAGGCAGACAGAGAAAGAGACAGACAGCCACGCAGAAAGACAGAGAGATAGAGAAAGAGACGGACAACCACGCAGAGAGAGAAAGAGAGAGACAGAGAGAGACACACAGAGAGACAGAGAGACAGAGACAGAGAAACAAACAGATAAAGAGACAGACACAGAGAGAGACAGGCAGACAGACAGACAGGGCTGAACAGTGGGGTTATGTGAAGTGAAAGCACTCCATACATACTGCCATCGCGAAAGATTGTAAAAGTATTTTTCGCTACTCGTATGTCATTTCAAACGAAACCCCCATTGCACAAGGTACATTATTAACAGCACAAAGATAGGCCCAACTTGACCCCAGCAGTCGTTTAAACTTAAAGTAACTGGTAGCGGTCAGTTGTGTCAGCGGTACTTCGGGTGTATGTATTTACAGACTCTGGTTGTATCACGGAGATAAGCATGACCACGGTCAACTGATACAGATTAGTAAGTAAACACACTCCGTGACTTTGAAACCGCGCGACGAAAGCACGAACTAGCGTGATTTAGGTGAGAGGTGTGAGATTTTTGGCATTCTTCGCCAATCTCCTATCTACTCCCACGTCACAGAGATCACGATCTCAATCCCTCCTCTCATCAGTTGCTGGGCAAGGGATAGGGAACGTGCCAGGTTGTCTGTTACCTGGCTGCGCCCCGCAGTCGGTTCACCGATTCCCATTCTTTCATTCCACTCTCAATCAAAGAACTACACCAGCACATGTCCTCTGCAGTGGGGTATTCTCCTCTTCGTCTGCAGCAACTGGAAAGAGAGTAAGAAGGAGCGAGAGCGAGAGCGAGAGATGGAGAGACGGAGACAGAGACAGAGAAACAGAGACAGAGAGAGGGAGGGGATGAAAGACAGACAGAGAGACAGACAGACTTAGAGAGAAATGAGAGAGAGAAACTAAGAGACACTGCGGGAGAGATGGGGAAAGTTGGAGAGAGAGAGAGAGAGAGAGAGAGAGAGAGAGAGAGAGAGAGAGAGAGAGAGAGGAGGAGGGCAGAAGAGAGATGGGGGGGAGGAAGAGCCATGCATGACAGATTTTGATCAAGATACCTCGAAACAAAAATAAGTTAAAAGCGCTTGCAGCCAAGAATTCCCCCTACAAACCTCTCCGGTCATAACTCTTATTACGTTTCACAAAAACGTAAAGAAAGGAGAGCGAGACAATTGGTTGTGAAAACTCTCGAGGCAATTAGGTATAGCACTATCTCTTCGCGCTGTTGCACTCCTCTCGGAACCCGTGGTGAGAAAGCTAATGCAAGCCCCTTGCCGTCATTCAGGTGAAATTTTTGCTGTCAGTTTTGATTGAAATGCTGTCTTTAAGCATTTGCCATTGTTCATATGCAAGTGTAGCGACAAGTTTTTTTTCTCTGTTGGGCTTTCTCCATTTGAAGAACGATGTCATCCTGACATTTTGGGTACATCTTTTCTTCTTCTTCTTCTTCTTCTTCTTTAGAATTGACGATGAGCAATATCCGCTTCTAGATTTCTGAAGGTTTTTAGATGAATTATCAATCTTCCTTCATTCTTTTCTCTCCTTTTAACTTCCCTTTACTTGTCTGTGTTTTTCTTCAGTTTTTGTTTTCGGTGACCTCTTTCTAGATGTCATTGTTGTAGAATGTATGCGGCTTGGTTCTGTACATCTTCCTGATCCAGAGCCGGTGAGACTTTGCGTATACAGTTGTTGTTGTTCTTTGTTGTTGTTGTTTGTTTGTGTGTATGTGTGTGTGTGTTTGTTTGTTTTTTGGTGTGTGTGTGTGTGTGTGTGTGTGTGTGTGTGTGTGTGTGCGTGCGTGTGCGTGTGTGTGTGTGTGTGTGTGTGTGTGTGTGTGTGTGTGTGTGTGTGCGTGTGCGTGTGTGTGTGTGTGTGTCTTGCAGGTACGTGATTACATTCCTCTATACACCGATGCAGAGAATACAGCAATTTAATTCATCCACCTGCACCCCAGCTTCATTGCTGGCATTAATTTTGATGTCGTTACTACTGTTGGTAACATTCTTCTTCGTCGCTGTCGTCGTTGGTGCCGTCATTTTATGCTTCGTCTTCTTTCTTTTTCTTTTCCCTTTCTTTTTCTTTTTTCTTTTTCTTTTTTATCATTCTTCTGTGCCTTCTTTTCTATCGATTCCGATTCCATTCCCATCGAGAATCTTTTTATTTTTAAAAAATCTTCTTCTAAAATCCAAAAAGCAGGCTTGATGGCCAACCCGTTTAGGGATTGCAGCTCAATCCTTCCTGTGTCAATGATCAATGAAACTTGCAAACGTGTTGGGTGTGCTGCGAATGAGTGCGATTTACAGGACTTGGGTTACGTATCGATCAGCAGATAAAGAAGATATCGTCATCAGTGGCACAGTACGTACAGGCATGCGATGTTGACTGATACGGGAGATCAGTTGCCGCGGCAAATAATGGACCGTATCACTTTTCCTTGGGAGTACCAACAAGAGAATAAACAAACAGTGAAATGCGTGCGCGCCTGCATACACACACGCACGTGCGCACACGTACACACACGCACATGCTCGCGTCCGCACACATACATATATGCTTACAAACAAATATACAAACGCGCGCTCGCGCGCACACACACACACACACACACACACACACACACACACAGACGACCGATGCTGCTCCTTCGAAAGTGAGTGCGCCTGACATTTCTGGATTTAGCTGCAAAGTCGGCAAGGAAGCATAGACCCGAGCCCGAGTGCAAATTGCATGGAGCTGCTCTCTCTAACAAGCAGAGCCGATAAAATTATCTTAACTCCAAGTTTCCACGCGATCGCTCTCCCGCCACCCGATGTGAATGCATGTTGCATGGCTATCAAGGATACATGAGTTCAGGTAACGCCAATGATGCAAGCTTATCTTCTTTGTATGTGTTTGTGTTTGTTCAACAAGGTGAGAACCCAGAACAAGACTGCTACCGGAGGATGCACGATCATCAGTTGTACCGTGGACTGACTCGAAATGATGGCCACATAAACTGAAACTGGGGTTGCAAGGACGTGTTAACAAGCGGCATCCGTTTCGGGTTTCTGCGAGTGCTTCGATCTCTCTCGGTTTTACAGCGATAACACGTGAGCTTCGATGGGAAACATCACCGGTGTGGAACTAATCCCAAAGGCTGCTGAAATATAAAGGGTGCCATTGCCACGAAGTTTCCGCGTGGAGACGTCTAGATATTTTGTTTCGAAGTGTGATACTTTGGCAGTTGAAATTCAGGTCTCCTGGTGAGATTCCAGAGCTATGGAAGCTCTAGTGGTTTCATCTGCTGTCTGTCTGATTTCTGCCTTCCCGTAAAACCGATGTTTTTTACTTAGTCCAATTCCAGCTCAAACTGGGGTGTGTTAGCCAAAATGAATTAGATTTTCGGTGTTCTGAGAAGTGTTCACAGATAAGTCTCTAGTTGTGTATTTCATATTGATATAGTAACCAAACTCTTTTTTTATAAGCATGCGAATCGGTGTTAAACGTCGCGTGCGTGCGTACGCATACGCGCGTGCGCGCACGCGTGTGTGTGTGTGTGTGTGTGTGTGGTGTGTGTGTGTGTGTGTGTGTGTGTGTGTGTGGAGAGGATTCTTTTCTTTGTTTCCTTTCGTTTAATTCTTGTTTGTTCTTGGGTTTTTTGTTTGATTAGGTCCACGGTCCACTCAGGCTAGTTGAGTCTGTGCCTTGGTGCGTTGGTGGGTTGGTTGGCTGCTTGATTACCCATGGGTAGGTGGGTTAGTAAGTTAGTGACAAACTGCATGGCCAACCTGCCAGTCAGTCAGTCCATTTATTGCTTTGTCAAACCACGCGATATTTCATCAAATACAAATAAAATAACAAAACATGAAACCCATGCCTTCTATTCGAACTACCGGGAGAGAAAAAAAAATCTGAAATAAGAATGATTGCTAGCGTGCTGAAAGAAGATCAAAACACACAAAAGGTTAAAAAACAAAACAACCAAAAAACGCTATTTATTAGGGCGAAACACAACATGCGAATTTAAAGTTTTTTTGTCCTAATAAATAGCATTATTTTAAACCTTGTATGTGTCTGGATACCGGAAGAGAGAGAGAGGAAAAGAAGAAACCCACGTGCACCGTTTTCACCGGATTCACTGCAAGAACAGCATACCTCCTCGACTGACTAACGACTCACTTAACACCGCAAGTCGATCGCTATATAGCCACGGTAAGGAACGGGCAATTGTTCACCAACTACCGACTACTCGCCCGCAACAGAACCAGAGCTACTGCAGCCAATGTCTCTGACAGAACTGACCCCGAATAGACAGGTTAAAGGCTACGGAGATGCTGATAAGGACAAGGGCAAAACTGCGCCAAGAAATGGCAGGCATCTTATCGGGGTGTTTGGTCTCGGGGAGGAGAGTATCCCCTGCTTCGCACTCTCTGCGCCCGGCTCCACCAAGTCTCGAAGGTCCGGGTCGGACAGCTGCCATCGGCTGCACCGCTAGACAAGCAGTTATGTCGATGGGGTTAGAGACAGGGGGAAACTGTGTCTATTGCGTTAGTGGTCAGTGGTGTTGTTGCTGCCATGGACCTATATCTACAGGTCCATGGTTGCTGCAGTCCGTTGTGCATATAACTTTATGTCGGTGAAAGGTGTGAGGCCATTTAATTCACCTGTGTTGACTCTTCAACATTTTCAGTCATCATTTTAGAAATGTGTCCATTGCGTTGGTGGTCAGTGGTGTTGCTGCAGTACGTTGTGCATATAACTTTATGTCGTTGAAAGACATGAGGCCATTTAATTCACCTGTGTTGACTCTTCAACATTTTCAGTCATCATTTTAGAAATGTGTCCATTGCGTTGGTGGTCAGTGGTGTTGTTGCTGCAGAACGTTGTGCATATAAAATTGATTTATGTCGATAAAGGGCATGAGGCCCTTTAATTCACCTGTGTTGACTCTTCAAAATTCTCAGTCATAATTCTAAAAATGTGTCCATTGCGTTGGTGGTCAATGTTGTTGTTGCAGTACCGTGTGCATATTTAGGCGCGAAGCCTTTTAATTCACCCATGTTGACTTGACTCTTCAAAATTCTCAGTCTTAATTCTAACTACCGATGGACGGACGTAGTTACGTACTAAAATGTAAAAATAAAAAAATAAAAAATAAAAAAGTGGGACGATAATTTGCTACTTAAATATCAAATACCGCCCACTGGTGCGAGACCTCAAATCACTGGACTAACTGATTTGGAAAGATTTGCTTCCATTAATGATTATTATGGTTATCCTCCTCCTCCTTTATTTCTTCTTCTTCTTCTTCTTCTTCTTCTTCTTCTTCCTTCATCTGCTCCTCCTCCTCCTCCTCCTCCCCCCCCCTCCTCCTCCTCCTACTACTACTACTACCATCATCATCATCATCATCATCATTTGCCGCGTGGCGAAAGTAGCCAAAGTCGATCCCTAAATTCCTCCTGAGTGAGGTGTGGATGTATGGCTTCACCAGCCTCTACAGATAGAAATGGGGCCGATCAACGCCTTACTTTAGGGTGGGGACCAACCTCATTTATGCCGACCCACAGCTATCAGCTAAGAACTGTGCAAGGGTGCTAAATAAGCGCTACCAGTGACACAGAGGACAATGATCTGTCAAGGACTTAGCTTTGTTACACAGATCGCCTTGACATAGCCATAATGGTTGACTGGGCGTGAAACACCAAGTCACTTACTTACTTGTTTGACAGAAGGTATAATCCTTCCCTGACTGAAAACCCCTAGGGAATATTGTATTTTTATTTTATCTTTTATTTCACTTTAATTTTTTTAATATTTCAAATTTTTTTTTTTAGCACGCGTCCTCAACTCTGTCACTGACACACACACACACACACACACACACCCACACCCCCTCTTCCCCCCCTCTTCCCCCCCTCCCTCCCTCTCCCCCCCCCCCCCCCCCCCCCCCAACCCCCCACCCCTATTTCCCATTTCCCGACCTCCTCGCTCTGCACAACCCTCATCCTGTCGATACAACCTACACAGCGTTGGCTGGGCGTGAAATATGAAGTAACGCAAGTAGATCATTACCTTTCTCGCGTCGTTGGGTGATTTTTTGCGACGATGTCTGACGAGGATTTGGGAAGGTTGATGGTCATCTCTTGCACGGCCTTTGGTGGCTACAATACAGAGTCCCGGGAAATCAGTCTTCATATGCAGGCCTTGGTGCACTTTATTGGCTACAATACCGAGTCCCGGGCGATTCTTGATACGCAGGCCCTGGTGCACTTTAGTGGCTTTAATACAGGCTTTGGCGCACTTTAGTGGCTATAATACAGAGTCCCGGGCGATTCATGATACGCAGACCCTGGTGCACTTTAGTGGCTATAATACAGAGTCCCGGGCGATTCATGATACGCAGACACTGGTGCACTTGAGTGGCTATAATACAGAGTCCCGGGCGATTCTTGATACGCAAGCCCGAGTGCACTTTGGACAGGCACATTGGACAGGTCATTATTTTGTCACGAAGGATAGTCGGATCTTAGCGTCTTGTCAAACTGTACAGGCTGATCTCAGGCGTGTGGGGAAAACGTAGGTCACAACAGTTTCAGTGTGGGACCAGCATCTTTTTTTCTTCTTCCCTTTCTAGCACTGCCTCCGTTTCTACTCAATAT
>JABMCL010000438.1:827500-832500 GCA_018857735.1 Alviniconcha marisindica | reverse complement strand
GACTGGTGAAGACACTAGAGTCTAAAGCTAGAAGCGGATGCGGGCTCGCATCTTGGTTGGTGCAGTAATCTTCTGCTTTCGTATAGTGTCCAACTTCAACACTGTGAAAACTCTGACACTTTCAGTGCATGCTGGGTTGTTTGGGTGTTTCCTTAGTCCACTAAACTCTGACATGGACTACTACAGGATCTTTAACGTACGTAGGTTATCTTTCTGCCTGCAGATACACACCGGGTCTCATCCTAAGGACGTTTATAAGAGTCTACACAGAATTTGATTCCGGGGAATTCTCGGGGCGGGTGTAAAGTCTAGAAGGTAACGGTCCCCCATCCATTTGGTGACCACGCTCCATCGTGCCTGTAGTCATTTGGCTTTCGAGAACGAGTGCTCTCGCTTGTTGTGCCACCGTCTCTCCCTCTGCCCTCTGCATTTAGTCTCAGGATGATGGATTCAGTGTCTAATCCTTCCAGTCAGAAAATGTCTCTGCTCCTCTGATTCAGTGCTTTAATTTACGAATAACACTATTACCTTTTCTGTGAGTGTTTGTGTGGTGGTGGTAGTAGTAGTAGTCGTGGCGTGGTGGTTGGTCACTGTCGTGTTAAAACCCGACTGAGAACCCCGTGTACTAACTACCAAACTTCGTAGGCTAAAGAACCCACGTCAGCAGAGATTTATTTTTGTTTGTTGCAGTTTTTGTTTTGTTTTTAAAGTTTGTATTGTTGTTGTTGCTTTTTTGTTTGTCTGGTTGGTAGGTTGTTGTTCTTTTTTGTTTTGTTCGTTTATCTGTTTGTTTTGTATTTGGTGTGTGTGTGTGTGTGTGTGTGTGTGTGTGTGTGTGTGTGTGTGTGTGTGTGTGGTTGTTGTTGTTGTTGTTGTGGGTTTTGGTGTGGGTTTTGTTGTGGTGCTAATTTGTTTGGTTTGTTGTTGTGGGTTTTTTTTTTTTTGGGGGGGGGGGGGACGAGGGGGTGTTGTTGTTGTTGCATGGTGCTGCAGCAAAACGACTGAATCCAACACCTTGGTCTGGCCTGTGTCACAGCACATTGACACCAGCAAGAACACTGCTAATTTTGTGCTGCATAGATATGTGTGAACTGTTATCAGCCATGTTAAAGCTCCTTGCATGCACATAGAACATCCACTCTCCAGAAATGGAGATAAATCCTCCGAAGACGGCTCGTGGCTGCCCATTTGGCGGGTTATGAAAAATGAAACAAAGGAAATAAAAAAATAAAAAAATAAAAAAGACAGTGACACATGCAATCCTCTCACCCTATGGAACGGATTTGCCAGTGTCCATATGTGTGTACTGGGTGACCCAAGAGCTGTGCAGCTGGGGACCGCGACAACAACAACAAACAACAACAACAACAAAAACAGCAACAAGAGTGAATTCAGCCGTGCATAAAACGACCCGGGGAAACGTAAGAAAAAGGACAACGCATACACAAAATACAAGCTGTGAACGCACGCATGACCAAACTGATCAAAGCGTACCCCCACCTCCCCCCCCCCCCCCACCCCTCCCCCCCCACACCCCCCCCCCCACACCCCCCCCCCCCCCCCACACACACATCTAGAATCTATGCGCGCCCTCTCGTAGGGGAAGAGGGGCGGCGGGGGTGGGGGGTGGGGGGTGGGGCCAGAGGTCCCATACCGCGGAGCCATCGAAGATCTCTATTGCCACACGCATCCATCCTTCACTTCCCGGAAGATCCCAAACAACGTCTGTTCTGCAGTGAGTGTCAATAGAGGAGAGGTGCGAGCGTACAGTTTTATTAAACAGCGGCACTGACAAAGCCCATATCTCTCGCCGCCATGAACCCACTTGCGCATTGGGGGGTGATGGGGGGGTGGGGGGTTGCAAAAGGGGAGGCAAACACGTTTGATTTTTATCGCGCCACAAGTCTACAAGCCAAACGATTATCTCCTCCTTCCGTCACCAAGGCTGAAAGTGCGTGGCATTGTCTCGTGTTACGCGACTCCCTTCAGTACGTGAGACAGAGAGACTGGGAGAGTTGGTTATTTCTTGGATTCTAAAGTCCCGTCGACCTCACAGTGTCACACCCGGACGAAGGGGGGGGGGGGGGGGGGAGAGAGAATAGGGAGAAATGAGAAGAAGGGAGGGAGACAGACAGACAGACAGACAGAAAGACAGGGAAACAAAGACAGAGAGATCACGCGATCACGTACGTATTTCCTTATTTCCAAATTTCAGGCAGTCTGAAGGCAAGCCAAGTCTGGGTCCCGGTGGGTTCGATGCAGTATTACTCTGGGCTGCTTACACGGCACCAGGCGTCTGCCTTTCATGTCAAATTATTCAGAGTGTTTTTCCAAAGGTTAACCCCATTTCCCATCCATCCACCATCATACTACTTTTAGGAGTTCTGCAACACACACACACGCACACACGCATACACACACGCGCACACATACACACAGACACAGACACACACACACACACACACACACACACACACACACACACACACACCACATACATACATACACGCGCGCGCACGCGCGCGCACACACACGCACACATGCACACACGCACAAGCACAAACACGCACAAGCACACGCTCACACGCACACATACACGCGCGCGCGCGCGCACACACACACATACACACACACACACACACACACACACACACACACACACACACACACACACACACACACCGCCCGTGTTACAGCCACCAAATTTCCTGAAAATACAAAACAACAAAAGGCCGTTTCAAGACACCGCCATTGTTGTGGCCCGCTCTCTTAATTGTTGACACGACCTTTGCGGGGCAGATCGCGTAACAAACAAACTTACCTGGCCACGCCGACAGACGGTCCAGCCGCAGACCAAAGACAAACAGCTGTGCGTCAAAATTGGCGCTGCAAGCACGACGGCAGGCGCCGATTGGCCCAGACCCCTGTTTGCACGTGCAATCCGTCTAATCGCAAAGTCCACAAGCGCTTAGTTTCTGTCGAGAGGTCTTCAATCAGCCTCGCCTTGTGTAGCTGCGGTCAGCGACAGAGCGGAAGAAGGTGGCTTCTTGCCCGGGAGTGGACACCACTCGTCAAAGTGTCGTAAATCCTGAGCCAGTTCCCTCTCTCTGTCCGATCCGTTGGCGGTTTATACAGCCTGAATATTTCATGCGGAGATTAAACAACTGTGGCTATGGCTTCCGCTGCAGTGAAGCGGCAGGTTTATGGTCGGTTCGCAGGAAGTCGTAGGCGACGGGTATCTGCCTGGCCTTGTGTGTGTGTGTGTGTGTGTGTGTGTGTGTTGGGGAGGAGAGGGGTGGTTGTGTGTGTGTGTGTGTGTGTGTGTGTGTGTGTGTGTGTGTGTGTTTTGGGGAGGAGAGGGGTGGTTGTGTGTGTGTTTGTGTGTGTGTTGGGGAGGAGTGGGGTGGTTGTGTGTGTGTGTTGGGGAGGAGTGGGGTGGTTGTGTGTGAGTTTGTTTGTGTGTGTTGGGGAGGAGTGGGGTGGTTGTGTGTGTGTTTGTGTGTGTGTGTTGTGTGTGTGTGTGTGTGTGGTGTGTGTGTGTGTGTGTGTGTGTGTGTGTTGGGGAGGAGTGGGGTGGTTGTGTGTGTGTTTGTGTGTGGGGTTGGTTGTGTGTGTGTTTTGTTGTGGGGGAGGAGTGTTTGTGTTGTGTGTTGTGTTGTGTTGTGTGTGTGGTGTGTGTGTGTTGTGTGTGTGGGGAGGGAGGGGTGGTTTGTGTGTGTGTGTTGTGTGTGTGTGTTGGGGAGGAGTGGGGTGGTTGTGTGTGTGTTTGTGTGTGTGTGTGTGTGTGTTGGGGAGGAGAGGGGTGGTTGTGTGTGTGTTTGTGTGTGTGTGTGTGTGTGTGTGTGTTGGGAGGAGGGGGTGGTTGTGTGTGTGTTTGTGTGTGTGTTTTTGTGTGTGTGTGTGTGTGTGTGTGTGTGTTGTGTGTGTGTGTGTGTGTGTTGGGGAGGAGTGGGGTGGCTGTGTGTGTGTGTGTGTATGTGTGTGTGTGTGTGTGTGTGTGTGTGTGTGTGTGTGTGTGTGTTGGGGAGGAGTGGGGTGGTTGTGTGTGTGTGTTGGGGGGAGGGGTTGTTGTGTGGGGGGGGGGGGGGGGGAGGGGGGGTTGTGGGGGGGGGGGGGGGGGCGGGGGTGCACTAGATGGCTGCCACCCGACCAAAGCAGAGGTCAATGTTAAAGAGCCTGGTGGTCAATACTCCCCCGCAAATCTCATTACTCTCTCTCTCTCTCTCTCTCTCTCTCTCTCTCTCTCTCTCTCTCTCTCTCTCTCTCTCTCTCTCTTCTCTCTCTCTCTCTCTCTCTCTCTCCACACACACACACACACACACACACACATACACACACTCACATAGACACGTACACCCCCCACCCACTCTCACACACGCACATACACACGGGCGTGCGCGCGCGCGCACATACACACAAAATGTGTGTGTGTGTGTGTGTGTGTGTGTGTGTGTGTGTGTGTGTGTGTGTGTGTGTGTGTGAGTCGTGTGTGTGTGTGTGTGTGTGTGTGTGTGTGTGTGTGTGTGTGTGTGTGTGTGTGTGTGTGTGTGTGTGTGTGTGTGTGTGTGTGACCTCTTTCGAACGCTAATTAACTTCACTTTGCACCTGCGCTCTGATCCTCCTTCTGTTTCATACTGTGCTTCACACAGTCCTCGTTTCACCCAGTCCATTTTTCCACACCGAGAAAAAGTTACGCTGACACGCCAGTAACCTTGACCTCCCCCCCCCCCCCCCCCCAACCCCCTTCCTGTCCATCGTATCTTCACCACCGGAGTTCGTCGTCGAGGCAGGGTTTTGCCACGACAGAGAGAAAAGAGACGAGATGAGAGATAGGCTACACAAACAGACACACACACACGCGCGCGCAGACTGAGGCTAGGATAACCCTCCAGTGATGTCCACTGCACCGACTGTTCAAATATGCACTGTCTTTCTGTCTTTGCCGCCTGCGTGCACGAGACAGCCGTTCATTCTCCTCCTGCCCTGCTTAGGACTTGGGA
>JABMCL010000438.1:817500-822500 GCA_018857735.1 Alviniconcha marisindica | reverse complement strand
CTCCCAGTGCTAACAAGTTCTTTACTAGCTGAAGAAGAAAGAAACTTAGACCTTCCCCCGCACTGAAAAACAAAAGAAAATCCCTCCACTTTGCACTCAACCAACCAACCTCACTTACCCCGCGAAATCACCTCTTTGGCCGATGAGGAGGGGGAAGGGGGAGTAGTTTGAGGAAGCGGGATGTTGAGTGGGGTTGGGGAATGGGGGAGGGGGGGGGGGAAGGGGGCAGGGGGGGAAGGGGGAAGGGGGAGGGTTGAGGAGGGTAATGGGATATTCACTTCGTACCACGCCTCATTAACCACGACATGCTTGACAATGACGACCATAAATCACAGCTCTGATGACCGATTCGTCCCCTGCCCCAAAGAGACCCGCGCAGCAAAAGGATGGATTACAAAAGTGTCAGAGTCGCGCATGTTTCATCCCTGCGTCCTTCCTCGGAGGTACCGCCGGAAAGTTATCATTTGCGCGTTAAATGCCGCAGAGGAGACCGTTGCGCAATTAACACTTGGTGGTGCGAGAAGTGATTTTCAATGTGTGTGCACACGGACGGATTATGAGGATTTCGGGCGGTAATTATTTTTGCAATAGAAGCCGGTGCAGCGATAAAATTTTGTCATAATAGAAAAGTATTCGTCATCGAAAATGACCTGTCTTCTTTCAAATCTGGGTCATGAGTCTCAGTGGGCCTGCCTCAGACATAGGTCGTCTAATAAGTGAGAGAGAAGGGGGGGGGGGGGGTAACAGTTCATGACCTCTTCTCTGTCTGTTCTGTCTGTCTGTCTGTCTGTCTGTCCTGTCTGTCTGTCTGTCTCTCTCTCTCTCTCTCTCTCTCTCTCTCTCTCTCTCTCTCTCTCTCTCTCTCTCTCTCTCTCTCTCTCTCTCTCTCTCTCTCTCTCTCTCTCTCTCTCTCTCTCTCTCTCAAGTGCAAAACCCTTACAACAATGACAAAGTCAAAAGCAAACACAAACTCTCGAAAGTGTATGCCTGTGAGCTCAACCTGCTAATCAGTAGGGAGACGACCTAGTGTTGTACGACGGCATAACAAACGTCTAGATGTCCTCAGCCTGCCAGCATATACATGCTGCGAGACCAAAAGGAACAAATCGAAAACGTTCGAACAGGCACACATGCAGTCATCGAGGAACCTAGAGGCCTGTGTTTGTGGTCGAGTGGACGGAAGTCAAAATCCCTGAGCGCATGGGCAGAGACCTCTTCCGGTCTATTGCCCTCAAAGACCCCGGCCCTCTCCTTCTCCTCCCCTCACTCCCTACACCACTCCACCCCGCCCCCACCCACCCAAACCACCACGACATTCGTTGCTAGAGTACTCAAACCGAGCAGCTGTACCTCTATGCTGTACATCAGTAGTGCTCTGGGAAGGCGCCCGACATTCCTGTGTAAGTGTTCGTGGCAACAAAATCGTCGGGAATATGGAGGGGACGGGCGGAAGAGGTGGGACGTGCCATCCAGTCACCCAAAAGCGACTAACGTGTAATCTTTCCATTCTCTGTCTCTGTCTGTCTGTCTGTCTGTCTGTCTGTCTGTCTGTCTGTCTGTCTGTCTCTCTCTCTCTCTCTCTCTCTCTCTCTCTCTCTCTCTCTCTCTCTCTCTCTCTCTCTCTCTCTCTCTCTCTCTCTCTCTCTCTCTGCATGTCATTTTATCCACATTCTAAGAACTGTCGGAGTACAAAAATGTGACGCCTTCGGACTTCCCTAGTTCCAGCAAGGAAAAGAAATTGGCGAGTGCCAGACACCGTCTCGTCAGAACATCGCATCCGGCCTTTTATGGGACCCTTCTTTGTTCCCCGAGGAGCCGAGACAACAACGTTTGGCCATGGGACAGCCGAGACAACAGGAAGTCTCCCCAAACATGAGCTGTCCAGCGGGGACAGGCCTGAAGCCCATTTGATAAAATGAATTAAAGACCAGTGGCCACGCTAATGTCTCAGCGCTCTAATGAAATTTAAGACAGGAAAGAGAAAGGAACAAAAGGGAAGGCTGTGCTTTGAATCTGTAAGCAGGTCTGAGACCCGGCTACAGTCTCGGAGAGAAAAAATAGTATCAGGATGTAAGACTAGGCGAGACATGGGTGAAATTGGATTCAGCCGGGATTTTAATCCGAAAATCTTGTAATGAGTGTGCCCGTGTGTGAATTTTAATGCGTTGGGTTTTTCCTGTCCACTGTCTCGTGTTCAGCCATATTGACGTACGTGCTAACCATCACATCATTAAAACATCTTGGTGCCGATCACAAGGAAAAGGAGTTTTGCCTTTGCACGCACTATAGAGTTTATTGTGTAGTACGGCATAATGTTTAGCTCTTTCTTTTTTCTACTCCTCGCTTGTTTTCTCCTCTTAAGGGATATTTTGTACAACTCAAACCGCTTGCTGACAACTCTGTCTGTCTGTCTGTCTGTCTGTCTGTCTGTCTGTGTGTGTGTGTGTGTGTGTGTGTGTGTGTGTGTGTGTGTGTGTGTGTGTGTGTGTGTGTGTGTTTGTGTGTGTGTCTTCTGCTTCTTCGATGATGATATTATTGATGCATGTGATGTTATGTTGATGATGATGGTAGTGATATTGATGATGATAAGTGAGAGATGAGATGAGGATGTGATGATGATGGGATGAGATAGTTGATGAGTGAGGAGATGATGATGTGATGATGATGATGATGATGATGATGATGATGATGATGATGATGTGATGATGATGTGTGTGTGTGTGTGTGGTGTAGGGGTGTGTGTGTGTGTGTGTGTGGGTGTGTGTGTGTGTGTGTGTGTGTGTGTGTGTGTGTGTGTGTGTGTGTGTGTGTGTGTGTGTGTGTGTGTGTGTGTGTGTGTGTGTGTGTGTGTGTGTGTGTGTGTGTGTGTGTGTGTGTGTGTGTGTGTGTGTGTGTGTGTGTGTGTGTGTGTGTGTGTGTGTGTGTGTGTGTGTGTGTGTGTGTGTGTGTGTGTGTGTGTGTGTGTGTGTGTTTGTGTGTGTGTGTGTGTGTGGTCTTCTCTTCTCTTTCTCTCTTCTTCTTCTTTTTTCTTTCTCTTCTCTCTCTCTCTCTCTTTCTTTCTTTTTTTATTTTTAATGTTATTTAGGTGGATGTATTTAATCCTGTTTGCTTAGTGGTATGATCGGTAGCATTGTATATTCCTCGTATTCAGGGAGGAGAGGAGGAGAGAGGAGGAGAGGAGGAGGAGGGAGAGGGGGGAAAGGACTGAAGGACAGGAGAGGAGAGAGAGGAGAGAGAGAAAAGAGAGAGAGGGAGAGAGAGAGAGAGAGGAGAGAGAGAGAGAGAGAGAGAGAGAGAGGGGAGAGAGAGAAGAAGAGAGAAGAAAGAGAGAAGAAGAGAGAGGAGAGAGACAGAGAGAGAGACGAAGAAGAGAGAGACAGAGGGAGAGACAGAGGGAGAGAGAGAGGTGTGAACTGTATCATCAAATTACCGCACTTCTGGCAACCGTTCTGAACACAGTTTCACCACCACCTCTAACCCCACCCCGCCAGTTTTATTTTTTATTTTTTATTATATTATTGCGTGTCGACCCTTACATAAAAGGACCATAAAAACACAGCCCAGAGATAAAACAGCATCCCTTATATGCAAGTCACACCTTTTATCCCCTGGCATCTTCATTACTGTCAACCTCTGGGCGACAGAAACACGGAGGAATGCTGTACCCACAAGAAATCTTCTGCCCTTCACGTCTGAATTATTTATGCCGTCTGCTGTTCTTCACACTCTCTGGCGTCAAGTAGATTGTCCTTGTCTCATTTCGTTTTGCTGCGTGAAATAAAAGCGGAGGGAGTGATTTATATGGGAAGACCATCAAAAGAAGGAAGAAATGTACCAACTGATGGAGAGGGTGAGTGTGGGGTGAGGGTGGGTGTGTTGTAGGAAGAAGGAGCTAGTAGGTTAAGCAGGCAGAGAGAGAGCTCGTGTGGATAAGGATTTATAAAGTACAAACTTCTCCGCATACGGCATGTGGCAGTTAAGGTAGTAAAAAAACATATTAATAATAAATAATACTGATAAAATAAACGTGGTCACAAACACAGTCCTCTCACCCACTTGAATGCATTAATTTTGTTAATGTACAATTGTATGTAATGATAATAATAACAGGGAATTTATAGAGCGCTGTCGGAGATTCAAAGCGCTTTACAACATAAAAAAATTTAAAAAAAACATTCAACGCGCAAATACCCATATACAAGTCAATGGTATAACTATATAATGGTATAACATAATGATAATTCTAATCGGGTGTCGCAGGAATCCAGCCGACCGGGCAGGCCTTGACAAAGCCTTCACGGGCAACATTTTGGAATAAAATATTGTTGTTTTTAAACCAGGACATACTTGGACTGTTGTCATACGTTCTCTACAAGTCAGTAGTATTTTATAATATACATACAAACAAAACACACAAACAGTATACCTGGTGACCCTCATCAGAGAGTTCAGCTTGCGAATGCTACAACAACAACAACAACATGAAGAACAAACAATGCTCGTTAGTCGTGTCTAAAGTCCACGCAGCCGTGACGGTCATGTAAAGGCGACACACGCGTCACCAAACCACAAGCTACATCAGATCCACCGTGCTTGACACATACCACTTTATGACTGAAGAGGACTCGGGGAGCTGAACGAACTGATAGGCCAGAACTTAGAAAGGCGGAATTCTTGACAGTAGAAGGAGCATGGAAAGCTATTTTCTGACCTACTCCGGGCTTATAACGATCGATGCAAGTGGCACTGTTGCGTAGCACAAAATGAAAATTACCCAGAACATTTTCCGGAATGGAACAGAAATTGGTTTTTAGCGCACAGTTAACCATGACGATTATATGAGGAAGAGAACATTTTCAAGGCAAAGAGAGCAAGGTTTATTACCATGCGTATCAAGATGTACAAAAAGCAACGGAGAGAGCAAGTATGGGATGAAAGTGTGTGTGTGTGTGTGTGTGGTGTGTGTGTGCGTGCGTGCGTGCGTGCGTGCGTGCGTGCGT
>JABMCL010000438.1:805000-812500 GCA_018857735.1 Alviniconcha marisindica | reverse complement strand
TTGTTTACTGTTATTCATTTTTTATTCATCTGCTTTTTGGTTTGTAGTTTGTTGATGCATTCTGTGCTACACTGAGAGTGATATGTAAAGACTCATCAACACAGTACTATACAAAATTGCATACGTATGAAAGTTTCTGAGACACTCATTTCAATAACAATTTTTTTTTAAAGATTTTATGGTGACTGATTTGAGCAAATTTTGAGAGGTTTCAGAGCCGAAAGGTAACTGTCACTGCAGTTACCCCCTTCGTCTTCTTCTTCGGCTTTCTAGATGGAAATTACCCCCAACGACACATTTACCCCAACAGCACCACGCAAGCCGGCATGTGCAGTTACCCCAACAATACAACGTACACAGGCAGCTACCCCAACAACACAACAGACACCGGCAGTAACCCCAACAACACAACAGACACCGGCAGTTACCCCAACTTGGAAATTTTATGCAACACACACCGGCAATTACCCCAACAACACAACGTACGCCGGCAGTTACCCCAACAATGCAACGCACGCCGGCAGTTACCCAAACAACAACAGTTATTACTCTATGCAGTAGCAGCGCCTGTGAGTGCGCAGGTCAGGTAATGAAGGTTTGCCAAGACGTAGAGCGGAAGAGCAATGAAACGTCTGAACCGCCGAGACAGTCGAGATTCCCCTTGCCGCCTCGCCACTGCGTATACGCACTAATGTCTGCACGAGCCGTCCGGCCTCGTTGGAGTTATCACCCATCATGGTTTTCTGCGTCGTCAGGCAGCAGTTTGCTTCGACCTCAGACTTGACTGCCGTGGATATAATTATATGTAGTTGAAGTGTTATATGCGTGTTTCTTTGCATGAAAAGAAAGTTATAAACCCAAAGGAACTTGTATTGGTAAAAGTGGTCCATGAAGAGTGACTATTATTGTTTCATTTTTGTATAGTTTAATTGCCTGTTTGTCTGTTTTGACGGGTGTGTGTGTGTGTGTGTGTGTGTGTGTGTGTGTGTGTGTGTGTGTGTGTGTGTGTGTGTGTGTGTGTGTTGTCTGTTTCTTGTTTGTTTGGATTTGTTTTTGTTTTTTGGGTTGTGTGTATGTGGTGGCGGGGGGAGGGGGTGTTGTTTGTTTGTTTGTTGTTTTCGGGTGTGTGTGTGTGTGTGTGTGTGTGTGTGTGTGTGTGTGTGTGTGTGTGTGTGTGTGTGTTTTGTGTGTGTTTTGTGTGTGTGTTTTCTACTTCTTCTTCTTTTCTTTTTTTCTTTTCTTTTCTTTTTGGGGGGTGTTGTTGTTTGTTGTTGTTTTTGTTTTGTTTTGCGGGGGGGGGGGGGGGGGGTTGTTGTTGTTGTTGTTTTTGTATTGTTTGTTTGCTTGTTGTTGTTGTTTTTCCTACCCCAAGTGTTAAAACATGGAGCTGTTTTCCTCGGGGAAATTGGTAACTGATGCTCGGGTAACTATAACGGCATAGGGAGTGCTTTGGGAGGTAACCGCTGTTGAGGTAACTGCTGTTGAGGTAACCGCTGTTGAGGTAACTGCTGTTGGGGTAACTAGCCGTATAGGCAGTGTTGTTGGGGTAATTTATGTTGGGAAAATGACAACATGAGCAGTATTGTTGAGGTAATACTGTCGGGGTACCTATCTATGTTGTCAGTGCTGTTGGGGTAACGTAACTGCTGTTGGGCATGTGCAAGCTGAGCATGCTGGGGCAAATGTTGTCGGGGTATCTACCTGTATAGACTGTGCATTTGGGGGTAACTGCTGTTGGGGTAACTGCCTGCACGCGTGGTATTTTGGGGGTATCTACCTTCATAGGCAGTGCTGTTTGGAAAACGTAACTGTTGTTGGGGTAACTGCCTGCATGCACGGTGTTGTTAGGTTAACTGTTGTTATGGTATCTACCTTTATCGGTAGTGCTGATTTGGAAACGTACCTGTTGTTGGGGTAACTGTTGTTGGGGTAACTGCCGGTATACGCGGTGTTGTTGGGGTAACTGCTGTTCGATCAGGGAGTGCTGGCGGACATGGTGCTGTTGGGCTTATTACCCGCGTACGCGGTGTTGGTGGGATAGGCCTTCTTCTTCTTCTTCTTCTTCTTCTTCTTCTTCAGCGCTCGAGCATGGTTCCTCCCTCAAATGGTCAGTCCGGTGGTTTGGATGACGGCTGTGGTCTTCAGATGGTCCTCCTTGTCGCCCCACAGGGGTTCTTGCAGTGCTGCTCCACATGGGCCGCCACTGCTGCGTTATTGCTTATCTAAAGAGGGGGCAAAACTGTAGAACATGCTCTAGGGACTGTGGTAATGTCTGGTATGGGCAGTCTTCAGCATGTGCCATCCCTAGTCATGTACCCAGACTGTGGTCCTGTCTGGCATGGGCAGTCTTCAGTGTGCCATCCCTAGTCATGTACCCAGACTGTGGTCCTGTCTGGCATGGGCAGTCTTCAGTGTGCCATCCCTAGTCATGTACCCAGACTGTGGTCCTGTCTGGCATGGGCAGTCTTCAGTGTGCCATCCCTAGTCATGTACCCAGACTGTGGTCCTGTCTGGCATGGGCAGTCTTCAGTGTGTGCCAGCCCTAGCCATGTACCCAGACTGTGGTCCTGTCTGGCATGGGCAGTCTTCAGTGTGTGCCAGCCCTAGCCATGTACCCAGACTGTGGTCCTGTCTGGTATGGGCAGTCTTCAGTGTGTGCCAGCCCTAGCCATGTACCCAGACTGTGGTCCTGTCTGGTATGGGCAGTGTTCAGTGTGTGCCAGCCCTAGCCATGTACCCAGACTGTGGTCCTGTCTGGCTTGTGCAGTCTTCAGTATGTGCCATCCCTAGCCATGTACCCAGACTGTGGTCCTGTCTGGTATGGGCAGTCTTCAGTGTGTGCCAGCCCTAGCCGGCACATGTGTTGGAGTAGGAGGCCGGCTGTGTCCAGACCTAAGATGCAAGGCGATGGTCTATTGCTGCCGTTCGAGGCGGAGCCGATGAAGAAGAAAGAAGAGGAGGAGGAGGGTCAGCAGCAGCAGGACTGAATGGGACAGTCCACCTCAGTCCACCTCAGTCCAATTTACGATAGTATCTGTGCGCTCGGGAACGCCCATATGCTCTGCATCTGTCTCATATGAGTTTTCCCTAGTGTTGCATTACAGGTTGTTGTTTTTAAATGTATTAAAAAGCCAGCAGCAGCAAGAACAACAACAGCAAAAGCAACAGCAGTAGCAGCAACAACAACAATGACAGAAGATCTTGATGGCAGCAACATTGAATAACAACATGTGGCACAAGAAAGCAACACGGAAAATAATCCCTACAGCAATACAGGAACACCGCCAGAAACGAGGGGGGGGGGGGGGGGGGGGAGAGAGGGAGAGAGAGGGAGAGAGAGAGGGGGGGGGCAGTAAGTAAGTAATTTGGTGTTTTACGCCCAGTCAACCATTACGGTTATCTCAGGGCGTGGGGGGGGGGGGGGGCAGGCAGACAGGCAAACAGACAGACTGACTGAGACAAAGAGGGTCTATCGATCCGCGATATTGATGCAGCCCCCGTGTACAACCATTCCCTTTGTGTACATCATATCTTGGAAATGTGTTTGTGCTTTCTTTGCTTGTTTGCTCGCTCGCTTACTTTCTTTCCTTCGTGACTTCTTCACGCTGGTGTTTGTTTTCTGCCTTACTCGAACGTTAAGCCGATCATCTGTGGTAAGTTTCGGTCCATTTTTCGTGTTTACCTCCCCACCAGTTTCGTTCTCAAGCGTCGTTACTGTAAATGTTGCTCCTTGGCAACACTTTTTTGTGTTTGTGGGATCGATGTGGAAGGTGTTTCATCGCAATGGTTATTGCCTTGGGATATTAACTTTTGTCAACAAGAAGCGAGGTTCCCCATTAATGATTCACTAAGTACACCCTTTCTACGTCGTATGCCAGGGAACCTTTAAACGTGGTGAGGAATATTGACCAGTCTGCCATTTTCACCCAAAGGCTAATACGAGCAGGCTAAGGAGACAATTCAAAAGAAGCTTGGGCCAACAGATAGAATATTTTGACTAAGACCCCAAACATTCCACGATCGAGCCATCATTGTTTTCTTCCTTTGGTGTTGCTGTTGCTCGTGTTGTTTCAGTTCCTTGTTGCTGCTCTTGTTGTTGTTTTTGATCTCGTAAAGCCGGTCTTATTTGCCGTTCAGTGCGTCTTACTACCACCCTGTTTCGTGCTTTGTGAGGTCCATCGAAAGCATCCGCATTCCCCATCGTGGTCGTCGTCATCACGGACAAAAATCAACGCTTTATAACTGTTCCAGCTGTTTCGCAATGGACAGTTTTATATACGTGTATAATCCTATGGATCAGCTCAGATTACCACATACTTTATTTAACCTGACGTTTCTTTCGCAGGGGCACGTTTAGCCTGAGATACACATCTAAGGAGAGTTTCGGTCTAATCCGCATGCACCATTAACCGTCCCTGAGGATTGGGAAAGAAACCAACCGGTGGAACTTTTGTATTTCTGCAACATTGACTTCAGAGGACATGCAGTCACAACCAGCATCATCAGCATCACCGCTATCGTCATCATAATCATCATCATCAGTTGATAATTATCCATAACGTCTTCTTTCTTTCTTTCTTTCTTTCTTTCTTTCTTCTTCTTCTTCTTCTTCTTCTTCTTCTTCTTTCCTCCTCATCTTCTGATATTATTGTCCTCCAGAAATACTCTCTCACTTGAAAAAGACAGAAAAAGGTTATTCTGTTGAAGGGGCAAAATCGTGCGCTCCTCTAAGCTTAGTTATGTAGCCAAATTTACGAAGCTAGAACTTGAAAGTATTCTTCGTGATCTGATGCATGCACGAAACAAAACCGTACTGTTGCTTGGGCAATTCTTTATTTTTCTCCAATTTCCTTGTATGTTTTCCCCTTCCATTTCGCAGATTCCAAACGATTTCTGCAACAAACCAGATCGTGTCTAGTATCAGACTAAAAACAAAGCTGTGGCCAGGAAACTCCGAAACTATGCCGAAAGATAAAGACGAATGCTAATGTAGGTCAACCACGCCTTGAGTATGACATTTGCACGTGCGGTCAAGAAGTAAATCTGAGAGCTGGGGCATTCGGCTGGCACCCCGGGGATGCGACTGTGGCATCTACGGAATTGTGACAAATCCTTCAGTACCTTTCCTCTGGGGGCCTCCCGTCTCATACCGTAAGGAGTCGATTGGGTTAATGTGCGGAGGCAGAACTTCTCGCTCCTACTTTAAAGGAACTAGCCTTTTAAGATTTGAATCGAAAATAACTTCTCGGGTGCTTGGAACAGGTGAAAAGAACGTGATCCGCAGTAAAAAATAAAAAAATAAATGTATATATATATATATTATTTTATTTAAAATATAATATATAAAATTCCGATTGAAAGTACCATTAATTTAATATCGATTTTATAAGTTTCCCCCGTCTGTGAAGCTTTTCTTCATGCTTTCCCGCATGTTACTTTGACGTCACCAAAGTGTCTTTGACGTCACGGACAGAACACCAGAAGCTTTCAGTTCTGACCCGGTGAGCAGTGAGCAGTTCAGTTCTGCTTCAGGTCATAGAAAAAATACGTATGTTTTAATTTTAATTTTGACACTGGTTTTGTTTCATTTTTTCCTTCCTGGTTCCCCCCCCCCCCCCCCCCCCACACACACACACACCCCTTCTCGCCCTGATATAACCCCACTGGTTGACTTGGGGTAAAACACCAGTTTACTTACTTACTTACTTACCCGCCTTCTTCTGTCGTGTTATTTTTATGGAGTGAACTTTTGAAGACGTATTGCAGCGTTCTGCAAAAGTGGTGGTCTTTGTGTTAATCCCAGGCTATTTTAAGCTTACCATTCTTTTGTGTTTCTAAGTGTATTCTTGGGCCGGCATGACAAATATAATGCTGCAGACAAGTGAATAAAAAATAAATAATCTAAATCCAGTCCCACCCCACCCCCCACCCCCACCCCCCAACCACCACCACCACCACCACCTCTCCTTCCTCCTCACCGTCTTGTTGTTGTCTTGTTGTTGTTGTTGTTTTGTTGTTGCTGTTGTTGTTGTTTTTGTTTCTTCTTTCTTTGTTGTTGTTGTTGTTTTGTTTGGTGTGTAGAACAATTATTTTCACTCAAGTTACCGTTCATCACGCAGACTTTGTGTGAGGCTCCACAGATTAGCCTTTAACGTAGAGGGCCACAGCGGGCTGAACGGATCTGGAAGGAAGTGGAGGGAAGGAGGGGGGGGGGGGCAGCAGGGCAAAGGAAATGGCACCGACACCAAGACAATCAAACTTCCTTCTTTTTTTCAAGCCAGTTTAGAACCCTCTGCGGAATCGATTCTCCATTCAGTCGCTATAATACTTCCATCTGACAGAAGTCCTCGGCGCGCCCCATGCAAACGCAACTAGAGCAGCCGACTGGCACGTTTCGGTCTGCAAACTGACTGAAGGAAGACATGCAGTACTCCTGTGGCAGAAATGACTTCCTAACCCCGCGCTCCCTCACCCCCCACTCCCCTCGCTCCCCCCCACCACCCCGCCCTCACCATCCCAGCCTCTATATCACCCTACAGAAGCTCTCGTCATCTGCCAGAGACTAGCAGTGAGTAGTTTTCTCCGTTTCAATTGCAAGTCGCCCACAGCTCAATTAAGACAACCGGTGACTCAAGCTCAGACTTGATGCACACACAGAGAGGACAGCAGAAGAATAGAAATGAAGGAGCGAAGGAATTAAAAGGAAGAGAAGATGCGTGAAGAAATGCACGATGCTTCTTCCGTTTCATTTCCCTTCCCCTCTGGTTAAAAATTCCCAGGCCCCTGTCTGTATCTGTTCTGTTGCGTTTGCAAGCAGTGGTTTTGTTTCCATTTAATTGAGATGTGCCAGCTTCATGTTGAAGGGGTTAGTCATCTAACATCCTGTCATATGGTTCACTGACTGCTCGGATGAGCAACGAAAAACGAGGCCAGCTCGCTTTAATGATTAGTACCTTCTTGAAGGTTAGGCCAGCTTCCCATGGCAACACCATGATAGCATTCACTAGTTTAGACACTGGTTGTTGTTGTTTTTTGTTTTATTTTTTGTTTTGTTTGTTTGTTTGGGTTTGGTCTGGTTTTTGGTTTGGGGGTTTCTTTGTTTGTTTGTCTGTTGTTTTTGTTTGTTTGTTGTTTGTTTTTTGTTGTCTGTTTTTTGTGTGTTTTTTGTTTGTTTGTTTGTTTGTTGTGTTGTTGTTTTTAGAAAGTTATTTACAAACCAGCAGATAACTTATGCACATTGCCAACATTGGTAGTGCGGGGCTGTGTTATAAAAGAACCTTTTACCCTTGACCGGAATTAATTTGCCTGTCGATTTGCAGAGCTGTAGTCTATGTTGTTATTTTTGCACTGTATGTAAGTCTACTCTTACGTATTATCATCAGTTTCCTTGTTGCTCTAGATTTTCTGTGAGGAAGTATGAAACCCGTGTGTGTGTGTGTGTGTGTGTGTGTGTGTGTGTGTGTGTGTGTGTGTGTGTGTGTGTGTGTGTGTGTGTGTGTG
>JABMCL010000438.1:752500-800000 GCA_018857735.1 Alviniconcha marisindica | reverse complement strand
TTCTTTGTTGCTGTGCTTGTGTTACGTCTTTCGCGCGCTAATTAACTCCCTTGTGTGTTGTTTCTGCTACGGAACAAGGAAATCATATTCACCAAAAGAAGACAGGACACGGTTTACTCGAAACTGAAAATGAAGTGTGGTCCAGCAGCAGCAGCAGCAGAAGAAGAAGAAGAAGAAGAAGAAGAAGAAGAAGAAGAAGAAGAAGAAGAAGAAGAAGAAAGGGGACGGGTGAAGGAGGGGAAGGACAGTGCAGCATTTCAGTTTGCGTTCTTTGTTAAGAACAGAGAGACAAAAAGGGAGAGAGAGCGGCTGGCAAGGGCGACTGGGGGATCAGAAGACGGTCTCAATCTCAGTCTCAATCTCAGTCTCGGTCTCAGTCTCAATGGGTTACTGTAAAAGGGTCACGGGCCCGTGTCAGACAAAAAGGTGGGAGGCGGGGGGCTGGGGGTGGAGAGGGGGTAGAGAGATAAGATCGAGAAGGGGATCAGATAAGATAGAAACAAAAACAGAGACAGACAGACGGCAAAGACGGAATAAAACAAACATGATGCAGCCACCAAAATTAATGCGAAAGAGGAGAATGTCACCAGGTAAAGTGAACGTAACTGTATTGCACGAGAAAAGTTAGAGATGGATTAAATTGACATGTGTGTGTGTGTGTGTGTGTGTGTGTGTGTGTGTGTGTGTGTGTGTGTGTGTGTGTGTGTGTGTGTGTGTGTGTGTGTGTGTGTGTGTGTGTGTGTGTGTGTGTGTGTGTGTGTGTGTGTGTGTGTGTGTGTGTGTGTGTGTGTGTGTGTGTGTGTGTGTGTGTGTGTGTGTGTGTGTGTGTGTGTGTGTGTGTGTGTGTGTGTGTGTGTGTGTGTGTGTGTGTGTGTGTGTGTGTCTGTGTCTGTGTGTCTGTGTGTGTGCCTGTGTGTGCATGCGTGCGTGTGTGTGTGCGTGCGTGCCCGTATGCATGCGTGCGTGCGTGCATGCGTGTGTGTGCGTGCGTGAATGCGTGCCTGTGCGTGCGTGCGTGCGTGCGTGCGTGCGTGTGTGTGTGTGTGAATCTTCGGCTGCAAATCAAGACAAACCGAGACAGAAAACTGACGGTCAGTTGTTCGGCTAGGCTGTTGTGATGTTTCAGGGATTTCAGGATTTGGGTAATTGGGCGTAAAACACCAAGTTACTTACTTACTCGTTCCACAACCATAGGAATGCAAAGTGGAGAAAGGAGGTAGGAACAAACAGACAGACAGATACAAACAGGCAAGGAGACACACAGACACAGACACAGAGACACCCAACAGAGCTAGAGAAAAGAGACGAATGGAGGGGGAAGGGAAACAAAAAGGGGTGTGGACAGAGTGCATGTGGCGGGCAGGTGAACAGTCATGCAGCGGACAATAGGAGACAACTCGTACAAAGAATTATGTTTCGGCCGGCTAGAGTTGTCTCTCTTGGACGCCACTTTTCGCTCTTTCCCTGCACACACACGAAAGAACACTTTTGCAATTCGGCTAATGAAATGGCACTTTTTCAACTTCTTTCTACTTCTTCTCCCACCCCTTTCCCAACTCCCCCCCCCCCCCACCCCCACCCCCACCCCTTTTTTTCTTTCTTCTTTTTTCTTTCAGGAGATGATCAATTAACAATTTTGAAGGGAAGTAAACCGTGATTTACTTTACGTCTGGTCAAGAACAGGTGGTCTCCCTTGAACCACTAGTTTGTTGCCACCCCAACCCCCTCTCCGCCTTTGTGTGTGTGTGTGTGTGTGTGTGATTAGTTTAGTATTTCTCTTTTTAATTTTTTTGTTCCTTCTCAGTTTGTTTTGTCAAGTGAGTTTATTGGTTTCGCACACACACACACACACACACACACACACACACACACACACACACCACACATGCAAGTGTGCACAACCCATGATTAACCTTTTGTTTCCAGTTCTTTTATTCACCATCTTTGGGCAGGTAAAAAGGCAGACTTATGGTTCACAGATATTTACCTTCTTATACTCCTTAAAACACAACAAAGAAAAACAAAAATGAGTACCTGTACTGCGGAAGACAACACAAGAAATAGATAAAGAATATTGCAGCAAGCTTTGGAAGTTGAGTAGAGGAACAAAAGACAGAATAATCTAAAGCATGTGTAAAGTAGTTTTGAACAACACAAGAAGCAGCGTAAGTAAGTAATTTGGTGTTTTACACCCAGTCAACCATTATGGTTATAACTTGGCAAAGAAAATAATAAGGATAATAATAATAATAATAATAATAATAATAATAACAAAGTCTGGGCATTCTTTCAGGCCACTGATGTTCACAAAACTATTTACAAATGGAATGTGTAAAGTATGTCTTGTAGTCAATTGTGTTTTGACATAGCAATTATCACAGGCTACATGGATTCACAAGAAAAAGGGTCATGCATGATTAGTCAATGGAAATAAAAGTAAACTATACTGGTACAGTATCCCTTATGTGTTTGGATCTATACTGGTACAGTAAAAAAAAAAAATTGAAGGAAAAAGAACACACACAGCCATTCATTCTGATGTGCTGAGTCTATTAACATAATGCACATTTCTTGTTTAATTTCTTTGAAGTTCATTTCAACAATACAAAATGAGACAAATGAATGAAAATGCAGTTCAACATTCATTCATTCTGCTCCCTAAATCTAATTTGTCACCTAATTACCCCCTCTGTTTTGCTATACCCATTTTCAGGTCTATTTTTCCGTGCAGAAGAAATATATGTCTTTTTCATGATCAAAACAAATAGTTAATTCTCTTGTTTCCATCATGGAAAGCTAACATGAGCTGTAAGTTTCATGCCATGTTGATGTTTATTATTCTAAAAAAACACATGTCCTTGAGGTTCAACTGTCTAATCGTCTTCATCCTCCTCCTCTTCAGCATCCTCCATCTCCTCTGCAGCCTCTGCGGCCTCCATTTCTGCTGCCCGGAGAGCAGCCTCTTCCTCAGGTGTGGGATCCTCTGCCTCTGTGATCTCGGGGCCACTTGGGAACTCTTCCTGGATGGGTGGGGGTGGGGGAGCGCTGTAGTTGTCCTGGGAATACTTGTGCCCAGTACCCACGTACACGTTCTCAAATTTCCTGCACACAAATGGCATGCAAGTTCATTAACTGATGTCCAGCTCAAAAATAACTCCAAACATTTTTGTCCAGCTCAAAAATAATTCCAAGCATTTTTGTCCAGCTCAAAAATGACTCCAAACATTTTGACAGATGTTTTTATCTTTAGTGACACCAAATGAATGTGCCACTTGGTCAAAGACATAGCCCAGCATCTGGGAGCCATTTCACAAAACTAGGTTGTCCATGCAAGTTGAAAACAGACCTTCCCAAAGTGTTACTTGAACAACAGGTCACCCCAGGGGCATTTTTGCCAACAGCCTGTACCCAGAGAGAGAGACAAACAGGCAGAATCTATTTTTCTAGTTATTTTTAGCTCATGGCACAGATTTGCCTAGACACTGCACTGTGTTGAACAAAAATGTTATTGGTCATTTCCTTTTCATTCCTTTTTCATCATGGCCCCCAGGACTGGACCAAACAAGAGTGTGTTCTATTGAGAATATGGAAGTAATCACCATGGATCAAAACTGCCAGAATTTACAGTCTGCATCATACATTACATACAGAAACAACAGGAACTGTCAGATTGCCCTTTCTGCAGAAATGTCTTGATTAGCTATTTAACTGTCATGAGCATTAACCTTTTCCCTTCTCAGGCCATCATCTGCAGCAATTAAAGTGTTTCCCACCGGCTTACAGAATGTCACATGGCATCCTGACTAAATTCTTACTTCTTGTGTGCTTCTCAATATCAGCATTTTTGTTGTTATTGTTTTGTTTGTTTTTTGTTTGTTGTTTTTTGTTAGTATTTTCCCTAACTTCAACACAGTTCTTATAAAAAGGCACTAACGCACAATTTTGCCAGAGTTACTTAATTAGTTCTTGGATTGTAACATCCTGCCAGCCTGTGTGGCTGACAGTATATTACAATCCAAGAACTAAGGACACTTCTAAGGATCACCTAAGGACAATTCTCTCTTGGCAGTGAAAAGGTTAACATATGTAATAAAATGATGGCCACAACAGTAGACTTACTTCTCAAAGCCAAAAGCGCAGGCACCAGGCCAGAGGTTGGAGCGCATGACGGAAATGGAGTACTGCGGGATGAGACTGGAGGACAGTGACGGGGTCCAGGCTGGCATGTTGTTGACCTCGTCATCTTCCGCCAAGGGGGTCAGCAGGGGAGGGCCAACCTCAGGTTCTGGCTCATCGGGTTCCTCCCGCTCCTCTTCTTCATCCTCATCTTCAAAGTCATCTTCGTTCTTCTGGACTGGGTTCCACCAGGAACACCGACCCTGTGATTGGAGGACATAGGAAGATACAATCAGCATAATTATCGGCATCACTGGTAATTACTTCAAAGCTACTTTCTATTTGAAAGCCCGAGACTAACACACAACACATACAGAAACTGAGAAAACCTTTGCTGTGTGCTATGCAGAGCAACGCCACTTTGATGAACAAACAAACAAACAAAACAGAAAAGAGATCAAAACAGTCACATGTGCACTGAAATGCATTACTTTGCACAACTGGTGTACAAAAACTGAAGATTGTGCACCTGTAATGTTTAAAACTGAAGCCATAGCCAGCTACATGTAAACAGCTGCATGTTCATGTCAGGATACAGTTCAACCAACTAGTGCTGCTTCATACCTGAGGCAGAATGTGTTGCACATGGTGCACCCAGTTGGCCAGTGAGGGGTCAGCCAGGTCACGAACAGGGATACCCTCAAAGTCAAGGTTGGTAACAAAGTGGTCACGGGCTGGAATTAAAGGAGGCTGTTATTTTTATGCATTAATCATCCACCTACTTTGACAAATTTCAGTTAATAAAAAGGATTCTGCCATTCTTCTTCTTCTTCTTCTTCTCCACCTCCACCATTCTTCCATTTAGTGTCCTGCTTCAACATTTTGAAGACTGACACTTCTAGCACATTCTGGGTTATTTTGGTGTTTGCATAATCCACCAAACTCTGACATGGACTACAGGACCTTTAACCTGCATATGGGATCTGTCCGCATGTGTATACACACAGGGGACCAGTTTATAGTCTCATCTGAAGGGTATGTTTATAGGATATATTCCACTGTATATGTTACGCTACACCATCCTGGCGAATACAGCACTGTGTCTTACCCTCTCCTTCTTCCTCCTCTTCCTCCTCCTCGTCAAACTGGTAAAAGCCGAGGGGAGAGATGTGGGTTCCAGCGCTGATGCGGGCGATCTGAGCTCTCAGGTAATTGGATTCAGTGCCAGGGAAGGGTGGATAGGCTACCACCTGTGAAAATAAAAAAAGAAGAAAACACAAATAAAACAAAATACATGTACGTGAAACTAACAATGAGTAGTTCACAAAAAAGCTGGTGAGGATTCACTTAACTATGATGAAAAACATTCTTTTTGCAACAAATTTCTTTCTCTACTTGTTTGATTTACTGTTTCAGAGGTTAGTTGGCTAGTTCTCAGATTTTTACATCCCCTTAACTGCACAGGGCCACCTCAGGATGATGTTTCAAGGTAAAGTGTGTTCCTGCTGACACTTGAATCAAAAGGACCAGCACAGAGTGACCTGGACTACTACAGGATCAACTCAATGCATGTCCTTTGCTGATGGCAGGCAATACTGGTTATAACAAGTCTACAAAACAAATTTAAAAAAACATACGGGAGCATCAAGACGGCCCGTCAAGAATTTCTTGATTTGTCTGGCACCAGAAATCTGGGCTGGTGTCACAGGGGGCAGCTTCACCCAAACTTTGCCAGCTGAAACATAGAGAATGTAACATTACACAGACATTCTCATCATTGCTCATTGCAGATTATCTCTACTTGTTGGCCTTATTACTCATTGTCATTGCTGACTAGCAAACATTTCAAACAATCGCTTTATATGTACCAATAATATCTTTTCTGCAGAAGTTGATAAGTGATCATTGTTACAACATATATCACTTACGGTCATTGCAGACGAAGTAGACCTTCTTGTTGGCACCAGTTCTGTTCTCCTCTTTTGGTACTGTTGGTGGGGGTTTGAAGTCTGGTTTAGGGGTGTCGTCTTCTTCCTGCTCTTCTGCTCACACATCATCAACACACAGCCATGAGATGAGTCAGTCAGTGTACTTTAATGATGTATAGCCAGTATATATATTATCTGAAAAATCCATTACAAACTAAACGGGCATGAAGAATCTTAGACTGAATTTGTAATTTCAATCTTTGCAAACAACCTTCTCTCTCTCTCTCTCTCTCTCTCTCTCTCTCTCTCTCTCTCTCTCTCTCTCTCTCTCTTAAAGGAGAGGTGAATGCAGACAGTCAATTTTAACAAAATGTATGGTACTTCATCCATCAAATTTATTTTGACATCCCTGACTAGCCAATCCATCTAACTACAATATATACATACCTCCTTCCTCTTCTTCATCTCCTTCTTTCTCTGGAGCCTCATCTTCTTGTGCCTCTTCAGCCTGCACACAAAAACATAGTCATGTACAGTCACTGTCTATTTGTTTGCTTGGTAGGTTGACTGGTTGGACGGTAGGTTGATGAGAAAGTGTATAGGTGGAGTGAGAGGCTGGGTCCTCACCTGGTTCTGATGTGTGTGTGTGTGTGTGTGTGTGTGTGTGTGTGTGCACACACACGCGTGTGAGCACTTGCATCTGCGCACGTGCATGTATGCGTGCACGTGTGTATGTTGAGTTTTTTGTTTCAATGGCTTTTATTTCATTTATATATGGCAGATGTCATTCTTCAAGAAACCTTTATTTTATTTTATTTTTTACTTAATGGCAGCCGTTTCATTTCAGCCATAAAACAACACAGTAAAAGAAAGTCCTTGCCAGCTGCATGTGACAGTATTAAACAGCAACTCACATGAACTTTAATACCTCAGAAAGATTAGGGAAAAAAAGAAGATTTTTTTTATTTTCTCTCATTGTTATCACTCACCTCTTCCTCTTCCTCCTCTTCTTCATCGCCTTCCCGGTATTCCACCTCAGCAACATAGTAGTTCTGTTCTGTTCCGAGGAGTTTGCCCCAGAATCGCACATGCTGCAAGGGATGGTTGTCCACCAAGTTCTTCAAGGCCAACCAGACACGGATCATCTCCTCCCGGTTCAGACCGATGCCAGCTTGCTCAAAGTAAAAGCACAGCTCCATCAAGTTGGGGAGGGGTGTCTCCACTTCTTCATCTTGTGGGGGCTCCTCCTCCTCTCCTTCACCTTTCTGTAATGCAGCAGAATAATATGTCAGATGGACGAAGGCATGGATGTTACGTAATGTCAGATGGATGAAGGCATGGATGTTACGTACAATCAGTCACTTGGTCGTAACAGTTATTACTTCATACCAGAAGAAGAGAAATCAAAAGTGCTTGTGTTTAATTGTTCCTTGTGTGTCATCATATAGGTGAGTACATTTCTCTAGAGCTGTTCTATCCAGAGGAAGAGAAATTAAGGCTTATGATATAGCCAGCAGAATATTAAAAAAATGACATATTATTTTTCTAACTTAAAAAAAGAAGCAATGAAATGCAAGAAGCAAGATGGGGTGGGGGGGGGGGGGGGGGATTTGAAATGGATTGTAGAAAATAACAAGCAAATGACTTAATAAAAGAATTGTAGGCTAGTCTCTTCTTGCTTAGAAAGTTGCTGAACCTAAGAGTAACTGGACTGATCATAACTTGTAAGCAGTTTAAAATTAATTTGCTGCAACAGCAGCACAGTGAACACACAGAACACTTACACAGTGCACTTACCGAGAAAAGTTTCTTCTGGATTTGTGCAAGGGCCACTTCTGTTGACTTGTCAATTTTATCCTGGACTGTGTCAACGTTTGATGTGAACTTTGACCTCTTTGTATCTTTGCTGACATCTTCAAATATGTCGACAACATTGTCTGGGCGTTCATCGAGAACCCGAGTCAATACCATAGACAAGTGGTCGTACCTGTTGATGTGGTAAAGAAGGTTTGAAACTTTGATTCATCTAAGCAACAAAACAGCCCACAGATGTACACAAAATATTTGCAACAAAGCTAAAAAAGGCAAAATTAAAAATGTAATATAAAACATAGCATCTTCTAACTTTAAACATTAATACAAATTTTATATCACACAATGTAGATGAGATACACTGTGACACAGTTTACTGTAATGACATCAACACATATATCACTGTACACTATTGTTTTGTACATTCATCAAGGAAATTGTATTACAAATAAAGTCCTTTCTAGCATAGTCTTCACTAGTATGCCCCTATTTTGATCCATTTTCAGAATGCCAGCAGTCATCTTGCCAATAATTAAGACTGAAACAGCTAATTTTCAATTCTGAAAATAAATTATTTGTAAAACTACACCAAATTTTACTTTAAAAATGGAAGCGCATACAACAAATTAAACTGGAACAGTACCCCAATGGCACAAACTGAGCCGATGTTATGCACACACACACACACACACACACACACACACACACACACACACACACACACACAGGGATTCGGGGGGGGGGGGGGGGGAGTAGTCGCCTGTATATTGTGCTGCTAACCGGGATAGCAATTACGTGCAGTTTGCTGCTTGTCCACACTTCTTCTTCATTTACTGGAGGTATGTAGGTAGTGTTAGACCACAGGTATCAGTCCAACACACCAAGTCCAGTTCTTACATGCTTATCTAGCAACAGCTCTGTGTACGGTTTCGCTTGGAAAACAACCCCCCAAAAATCGGTGACTGAGAAATACAACTCAATGCCAATACTCACAAGTTGAGTCCTGTGTTCGTGCTCGCCGTCAGAAGGTAGGATTTAGCTTTCAGGAAGTCTTGCTCTTTTGGTGTCAGGTCTGGCCCTGGTAGTGAAGAGCCCGAGACAACGCCAGATGCAACAGCCGGAGGAGTTTCTTCCTTCACTTCAGTGTTCGATTCTGCCTTTATTTCTGTGCCAGAATCTTCCTTCGATTCTGGCATCGATTCTGGCTTTGAATCGGTCATTTCGGCGAGTTGGCCAAATCACTTGTGAACTTCTAACGAGATGCAGCCGAGGTGAAGGGTGTTTAGAAGACACAAAACTAGAAAAGGTGGCTTCGCGCACACCGCTACATGCACCGTTTCCTAGGTGTGTAGTTGCTACGGTAAACAGCGCAGGTCGGGGCTTTTCGTCACTTCCGATTCCTCTACTCCAATTTGGATGACGTAGTTCACATTCGGCGAAGTTTTCTGTCGGGCCTTTTCTACTTTTTGTGTTGTTGACATTCTTTCTGTTTGCTCTCCACATCAGACTATTGGTGATCAAGATGTGATCGATTAACAAGCCACGCGTTTCAGTGTGTCTGCATGAACTGTGCGCCGTATTATTTTACATTTTATATGAGACACCAGCCATGCTTCCTTGAAATCAACCCGAGGGCACCTCTCGCGCTTCTGACGTTTTAGGTGCAACTTGCGCACGCAGTGTCATCCTGACAAAATTCTTCGGAATTCTTAGATTTCTCCCATTCTGCGTATGCTTTCGCTGCTGGCCTAGGCGAGTTATGAGGAAACTTTTCATGATGATAGTATGAGGTTGTTGGATTTGAACTCGACAATTACATGACTCAGTGCGTGCCTCACTCCACTGTATCTGGCCGAATCCGTGAATGTAAACATTGACATGCTCAGGTCGGTGTCTGTGCGGCCCTGCAGGTGTGGCGTTGTCTGTGGAATTTCTCTCCAGCCAGCACTCTTTGACCTCTCAGTAGAGAATCTTCCTGTCTATCTCAGTCTTCCTGTCTATTGTGACTGTGCCAGCCGAAAGGAATGCTTACAAGTGATTGTTCTCTTAGTCATGTGGTGTGTGATGACACACCAGGCGAATTTGGATGATACAGTCTGTTGGTTCTTGCTGTTGTCTCTCAACTGAGATGCACATCAGAGCTCTAAAGCTCTGGCTGTGGAAAACCATCTAAACCATCAACAACAACAAACACCTTTTGTTGTAAATGTTATGATGTTTGTTTTTTTGTTTTTGTTTTTCAGAAAAAGTTCTAGACTAGAACAGTAGAAGTGGTTCACATTGAATACTCCTGAATGGCTGAAACCTGTAAGACTAAGATGAGGAAAATGCTCAGTTTCACTTTTCCTTGTAGATAATGAACTGGAGATATTGTTATTGTTGCTGTTAAGTGTTATTAGTAATCATTTATTCATTATGTTACAGATAACATGCATACAGCTGTTCTCATATTTTGCCTTTTGCATGATACTGAGACCACCGTCAAATTAAAATGAGACTACAGTCTTGCAGAGCTCTGCAGATAGTTTAGATCTGAGTGAGTTGCTCTTTACTAGCTATGGATAAGCGCAGCAAATTGTCCAAGAAGAAGGATACAGGCCTTGGAAATGAAGGAATTGCTGGTCGCTATGTAAAGCGTGACACTCCACCTGTGTTGCGAAGTAAGTAGATGTTTCTTTACGGTTTTCATTACGGTTTTTCTATGCTGTATACACAACGTCAATTTGATCAATGATTTTTAGGTTCTACAATATAATTATGTGAGCCTGTAAGTGTAACAAAAGGTGTTCCGGCAAAGCCCTGGTTAGTTTGTGTATTCATATAAATTTCTTTTCATCTTACTGTGTAACACTAACAGTCATGAAATGATGAAAATAAGTAAACATTTGCTTAACGTCCACAGAAACCATGCAAGTTATTAGGGATGGGGAGAAGGCGGGAAGGGTTTATGGAGGTGGGGGAGATGGAGACTATTATAGTTTTATACCTATCACTACACTGTCACCACCAGAATGACTTCTGCATTATGGTGGGCAGTGATGAGAGCCATTTTAATGTTTCATTAATTGTGAGGGACAAAGTCACAAGACCATGTCCAGACTATTTTTGAAGAGAAAGGAGAGCCAAAGCAGATTCGAATTGAAGTCCCTCTGCTTACCAGCCTAACGCCTTATCACTAGGCCAAACTGGCTCATGAATATCAAGCTGTGGTTGCTTTTATTCAGTTTTTTGTTTTTTAACTTTTATTGATAAGAAATCAAAGTAAAAATTAGCAGCCTTGGTCTCCAAGAAGAGGATCAAAGCACACAACAAAAAAGAAGTGATGAAAATCAAGGAAAATTGGCTTCTAAAAATGTCACAGTTACTGAGTTAGTAACAGAGTGTCTGATAGTGATAACGTTATAAACTTAAAATGCCCACTTAGCAGCTGAACTATTCTTTACAATTTTTAAACCCTCTGATCACTTAATAAACTAACTTTAATATCCAAGTAAGTTGCATCCCAAGTGCACCATTTTGTTAAATAAAAATCAGTTCAAAATGCAGTGGATGGATTGTTATTGTATCAAATATTTAATCAAAAATTCTGATAGTTTCCAAGATTGTCTGCTACTTTCTGCCATTGCATTCATTGCAGACCTTTGTTTCTTCTGATTTGTATAATTATAAATAATCAAATGATTCAAAAGCAACAAAAGTTTTTGTTGCCGGCGTTTCCTTGCTTTCACTGTTTCAGAATTACGTTTTGAAGTGGAAAACCAAAAACTGTGTCCATTTGTTAGATTCATCTGTTTTCCAGTTTAATACAATAATAGTATAATACTAATAATAGACAACTTTTAAAACATTTCATCACCGCAGACCTTCCCATCTGTGTTACACTTTTATTTTTTACTGATGGTGTCCCCAAACAAGTCATGGCAAGTATTCTCAGTATGTCTGCTGTATTTGTTACAAAATCCACTGTTACAAATATCCAGTATGTAATCATAATAATGCTAATTTTATAGTTTTTATCAGATACATTTTAAAACAAAATTTACAAAAGTTTGCCACTTTTTAATGTAATAGTTTTGTTGTTGTTTTTACATGAATTGACTATGAAGTATGATGCAAGTATAATACTTTAATAGTATAAAGCTGTATCAGAAGAAATTAGCACTCACTAAGTATTCAACACTGTTGAACTCAAGACATAATATTAATAGTTATAGTATAATACACTAATTTATTAAGACATAAATGTTTCTTCATTCTCTGTGGTAAATCATAAATATTTAATGTTAATGATCAACAATGTTACAATCAAATGTTGCCTGTTGATGTCATTTTTGTCCATTGTTGCCCATCCCCCATCTTTTTGTTTTGCTTGTCAGATTTCTCTGGTTTACTTTAAATCAATTTAGAAAGTAATAATAATAATAACTCTTATAATATATAGTGCTATACCCTTAAAAAATTATGAGCTTGCGGCACTGTACATTATCAACATCAAAATCCACTTGACAATCAAAAAAGTACAAGTACTATAGTGCATACATACATCAATATCAACACATATGCCAAAAAGCCAGGATGAAACAAACAAAACAAAAAGAAGAAGCACAAGTACTGCAAATGCATACATCAATATTGAAGCATTTGAGTCTTTGACACACTCAAATAAGCACACGTACTATAAATAAAGTGTTCTGTGTGTGATATTTTGGTGACGCACATGTATACGATCAGTTTTCAAGAGCATTCATGCATCAGAGTCAGACTCAGAGACTGGATGGTTTATTTTGTTTTCCTCTGCCTTCAGACTACCACACACCAGTCCGACCAGGGACATCCTATCCTCGCTCAGGCCGCAGTGCCAGGACCCCGGCTTCCTATGCACCTCACCAGCAAGTTGTTCCTGCTGCTCAACCTCCCCGGCTCGCCCATGCATCTGGCATGTATGGAGGATCTGTCATCAGCGCTGCCACCGCTGCTGAGCGACACGCACACCAGCAGCAGCTGCAGCAACACCAGAATCAACTACAGCAACAATACCAGCAGCAGCAGCAGAGGCAACAGTCCCAGCAGTACCAGTTTCAGCAGCAGAAGCAGCAGACGCATCTTTACCCAGAATACCAGCAGTCACACCAGCAACAGTATCACTATCAACACCCACAGCAGCAGCAGCAGCAGCAGCAGCAGCTACAACAACCTCTACAGCAGCAACACCAACAACTGCAACAGCAGCAAGTGTCGCTGTCTCACATAACACAAGGGTTTCAAAACTTGAGGGTGACATCGTCACCGGTGACACGAACTGATGTGACCTCAGCGCTGCTTCCGTCACAGACTTATGGCTTGGTGTATTCGCAGCCAGTTTCGGCAGCTTCAGCTGGTGTCATGCGCTCAGTGGCAAACCAGGCTGGTTACACAGTGGCCTCTCAACCCGTGGCGCATGGCGTTCAGAGCTATGCGCTTGCTGTGCAAGATGACCGTGCTGTTGCTGTTGGAGTGCTGGCAGAAGGTGAGATCATGGCTTTGACTGTTGTGTTTATTGGACCACTGGATTATGATTTGACTATGGATAAGGGCTTTGACGTTTTGTGTTATGTTTATGGGACCATTGGATTATGATTTGACTATGGATAAGGGCTTTGACTTTTAGTGTTATGTTTATTGGATTATGATTTGACTATGGATCAGGGCTTTGACTTTTAGTGTTATGTTTATGGGACCATTGGATTATGATTTGACTATGGGTAAGGGCTTTGACTTTTAGTGTTATATTTATTGGACCACTGGATTGTGATTTGACTATGGATAAGGGCTTTGAGTTTGACTTTTAGTGTTATATTTATTGGATCTGTATTCAGACCTTTTTTTTCTTTTTTCTTTTTTTAATGATGACTGGCAGCATCTAAGGTGCAGATCAAACCACACTCACACATAAAGTTTTTCTTTATTTTCAAGCATCAACAAGCCATTTATATATGACTTAGTGCCAAAAGGTGCGCAAATGGGGGGTCCGATTTTTGACTGTCAATAAAATCCGTTTCAAACACTTTGTCTTGTTGTTGCTTTGTGTGTGCGTTCATAATTGGTCAGTATTACAGTGGAAACAATATGAGCTCCAAATCTGGAGCAGCTGGAGAAATATAATTTTTAAAAGTGAAAAGCGCCACGAAATTCGACCCCTGAAAACGGACACGCTCACGGTGAGTGCTTTTGATGCTTTATTCACGTACATGACGAATTAAAACATTACCTCAGTCAACGATTTGCACAGAGGAGATATCGCCTTACACAGTGCATATAAAATCGATTATCACTAAGTTTTGTTTTGGAGTTAGAGGCTCCGAAATATCCTTCGGTCGAACGTTATGTGTGTTGAAATGTTTCATGACCAGCATCCGCAGACAATCTCGTGAAGAACGGACTTTCTCTTTCGTCGAAACTTTACTCCAGTCACTGTGGTACGTCACTGCATCAGGCGCCAATGTTTTATTTTACTGCCAAATGTCTGGGTAGTTTTTAAAATATATTTTGCCATTCTTCATAAAATTGTTGCAATAAATAACGTCCAACAACGTATTAAATTAAACAAGCAAAAGGAAAAAAATAAGTTTTTGCGCTTTTGCACTACATCCGGTCAGCCATGTTATACATCCGGGTCATTTGCTTTTAGCACATGGCCGCATGGAGAGACGTTCTGATATGCGAAAGGTGTGTGGTAATATTTTCGAAGACCGTAACATTCAACTTTATTTAAACGTTCATCGGAGATTTAGTCAAATCTTCCGGTTATACGATGATATTTATATTGGTATATGCCGAATCTTTTAAAAGTATCGGAATGTTAGCATACAGAGTGAGTTTTGTTGCTGTCGATCTAAAGTTTGTTCAGATGCTTTCGAAATTTGTTTTCATCGAGTTTCTTACAACATGGGTGCGTGTTGAAATCATAATGTGCGACAGCAGATTGGTTATAAACAGTATATTCTGATCGTACTCTTTACATTTTTTGCTTGCGCTTAACTCAGTTCGTTTTGTTTACAAACTAGTCTTCAAACAAATCATCATATATGGTAGACGATTCGAATTTACGCAGGTTAAAGTCGTCAAGTTAGATGTTGAACATTACGATTACAACACGAGCTGTGGAAATAATAACGTTCGACATAATTATAGTGACTATGCCTGTCTGCCTTCCAGAGTTCTAAAAATGTAAGGTGCCGATCTTAACAGCATTATTCTTTGGCTGTGATTTTTTTAGTAATATTTATTACAATTTTTCCTATTTATTATTATTAATTCTTTCACTTTTAAGTTAACTGTTCAACTATTTTTGTCCTAGGCACCCGAGTCAACATGACCAAGAAACACATGGATGACAGGCTGCGTGTGTGTTTTCCTGTGACACCCAAAAGCAGCAAAAGTTGCACTCACTCTTACTTGCTCATTTTCTCTTACAAAACACTTACTTGTTTGTTAAATAATAAGTATTATTTATTTTGTTATCAAAAACAAAGTACCATGTCGTCTATTTAACATTATGCTATCCACTACAACAAAATTAATGAGCAAAAACTGTTCACATGGAAATAGTTATGTGTCTTTATACTCTACTGTAATAAAAAGTTACTGATTTATCATTTTCATCAAGAAACAAACAGCATTGTACATCTTGTTGAAATAGTAATGTTCAACATATTTCTTACATCATTTGCTGTTTATGTCAGAAAGCTTAAATTTGAGGGGAAAAATCATCAAATCTTCCTTGTCACATATTGTTCTATTAAAGAATAACTGTTTATGTTTCAAAATGTGTTGCTTTTTATTCATTTAAAAATGTTCAAGATTGGCTGTATGTTGAACGTTATGTATTGCAACAAACTATGCGTAGCATGCTATTCTGTGTGACACAGAACAGCAACAGTTTACTTGGTAATACTCATGTGGATCACATCTTGTAAGATCAGTTGGGTTTTCCAGTTTACTGCATGATTAGCAGCACAGTGATGTGGGCTTGTTGTAATGTGTAATGTCAACATCTTGTCACAAATCACACTGAAAGTCAAATTTCTCAGGAACGAAGAGCAGCACTGCCTTCTCCCTTCATGGTGGATGACTTCACATGTGTTCATTCAAAAAATGCATTACTCACTCACATCCTGTCAACTTTATTTTCTAGTACCTCTGTCCTCTTTTCTTGCACACCTTTTGTCACTAAGTCATATAACTATCCTCTGTATGTTTTGGTACTCAAAAGTAAGGTTCCTTTCTGGGCTGTTTTTCTGAAACAGAAGATGGCAGCAGCGAAAGCAGCCAACAGCATCAGTACTACAAGTACCCATCCAAAGCCAACACCCCCACGCCACCCACCACCAACACCCACCCCATCCCCTCCCCCACCGGCAACAGCGATTACCATAACCTTCAACAGCTGGAGGAGAGTCTGCAGATAGAGCAGTACCACCAGGAGATCCGCAATCACTACGCACAGCAGGCCAACAATGCTGCCACCAGCCTCGTCCACAGCCGCAATCTTTACGGTGCTTCCGGCAGTGAGGGGGATGCCAGTTCTCTCGGCACCACCGCCACCACTGTGTCCAGTTCCAGTGAGTAGGTTGCTTGAAATTGAATGTCAAGCGATTATCTTACTCATGAGCTTGTGAGCTTAGTGGTAAAGTGTGAAGAATGCAGACAGGGTACAATCTGTGATGAAGGATCACCTTCATCAGAGACCACCTTCATGAGAGACCACTTTCATGAGAGACAGCTCCTCTTTTAAGAGCATTTTTGTTGTTCTCTTTTTTTCTGAAACCTTTCCCCTGTGCATCAAATGTTTCACTGCTTTGGTGACTCATTCTTTGTAAAGTATGAGTGCAAACAAACGTGTTGTTTTAGGGATTAAGTTGTATAATTATGGACCAGTCTATACAGAGACCTCATTTACACCAGCACAAAGACAGAGAGAGAGAGAGAATATGAATGAGAGAGAGAGAGAATTATGCAACATTTTCAAGTTCAACCATAAATAACAAAGTGGTTCACACTATGCATGTATGTATGCACTCGTGTGTGTATGTGTGTGTGCATGCATGCATGAGTGTGTGTGTGTAAATGTAGCAGTCCCTTTTTCTTTTCTTTTCCTTGGTTTTCTTTTCTATAAGGAAACTATTCTGGCTCTTCATATCACCAGGTTACTTTACTGAGTCAGCAGCCAGCCCTGGAAATCAGAGGCTTTTGTCACTTTGCAGGTTTGAAATGTTTCACGCAGTAATAGAATCACAATGCCTCCCATCTGTCAGTCAGTGAAATGACATGTTGAGCTGTCACTCCAGGTGGCTACTCATCGGAGGAGCCACCATTGCCACCTGGCTGGTCCATTGACTGGACAATGGGTGGACGCAAGTACTACATCGACCATAACACGCAGGCCACTCACTGGAGTCACCCGCTGGAGAAGGAGAGTTTGCCATCAGGGTGGGAGCGTATTGAGTCCAAGGACCACTGTGTGTATTATTATAAGTGAGTACATATTTTTTGATGAAAAATAAATTGTTCTATTCTTTTAGTTTTTGTACTGTGTAATAATAATAATAATAATAATAATAATGTACATTTATCATGCGCTCACCAACGCCCTGAGCGCTCACATGATACATATTAACCTAAATATAATATTCTGTACACATGTAGAAGATAGTCCTACCAAAACAATTTACATAAAGTATTATATAAACTAAAAAAAATAAAAAATGTGTGGTTACTTCTTTGGTGGCATTTTCAATGGGGAAAGACAGATTTCCTGATGATTTGAGTTGTTTCCGTGTGTGTATTAGAATTACATTTAGTAAGGTGGGTTATTTATGTATAAGCTCATTTCGCATCTTATTGTTTCTTTGATAATGGCAAGAGAAGTGGATGGATTGTGATTTAGAAATTCTCAAGGGTTTTTACTTTCAAAACATAACAGACAATTGTCTTTACACACCCTGCCAGTATCAAAGTCTGTAAAACATGAGATGACTCAGTGATTTAATTTATTATACATCAGCAGTTCATGGACTTCATTCGTTTGACCTCACAGCCCCACAACTGGGAAATGATGAGTCAGATGGTATACACAAAAATAAATTGCACTTTTTTTGTTTGTTTTTGGGTTGGTTTGTTCTTTGTTTTGTTTTTGTTTGTTTCTTCTTGTGTGTGTGTGTTGTTGTTTTTTGCGGGGGTGCAACTTTTATTAAATACATGTATTTATAGCTACATTCTGCTTGAAATTAAACATAAATTACTTTTTAACAAGTCAAATCAGCATTTTTATTTTTATTTTCAGCCACATAACACGCATAGCCCAGCTGCACCACCCATGTAGCTACCTGAATATTCCCCCTCAGCGCTACCTGGGCTACATTGGGGGACAGTTCAACATGTCACCAGCCCTGGACTATGGCCACGAGCGCCAGGCAAATGTCCTCGTGCCCGCCAATCCCTATCTCCATGAAGGTGGGTATGAGTCATTGACAAAGGTGAATTGCAGTGTTACCAGGGTTTGTGTGAACCTGTAATTTCTAGTATTTTACCAGTTAAGATTGGCATGTTCCAGAAACAAAATCAGCAATGGGTTAGATGTACCGTTATTGTTTGACCTGTTCTCAAAAAAAGCACATTCTTAAAATAAAAAAATGCATCACAGAGGGAGCGAGTGGTGTGTGTGTGTGTGTGTGTGTGTGTGTGTGGTGTGTGTGTGTGTGTGTGTGTGTGTGTGTGAGTGAGTGAGTTTTAGACGAGAAAGGGAACAGGGTGTTTTTCTAGTATGGCTCTGGTAGTATAGATGGCAGTGTATCTGATTGGTTACAGTCATTTTGTTACCACTTTCCATGGACCACTTTCGCTACCTTACTGATGTCACACCAGTTTGAAACATGTAGCACAGATTCTGTGTAAGACAACCACATGCTTGTTGCACTTCTAAAGGAGGATGGAGGGATGGTGTTGTACAGAAGGCACTGATATAAAATGCTTGTATATTTTCGCATTGTATGTTTTTCTTTAAGTTCAGTTGTAAAGCGCTTTGAGTTTCTGAAAGCGCTCTCTAAGTTCCCTGTTATTATTATATTTCGCTGTGGGAAAGTACCCAACCATCGAATTTTGCAGTGTGTAACAACTTTTCTTTCTTTCTTTGTTCTGCAGAAATCCCAGAGTGGCTAGTTGTTTACACCAAGGCACCGGCTGAGCATGACCACAAGTTGAAGGTAGGTGTGTGTTTGATCTGCTGGGGTAAGCACAGCTACTCCCCGAGCCAACTTGGGTCAGGGTCAGTAACCTGTAGACAGTACACCTACTTACTCCCTCAGTCTACTTGGTTCAGTAAGTTATTCTATCAGCTACCTAGGTCAGACTACTCCTTCATTCTACAGACATGTCCCTCAGCATCACTGTTGGTTCCCCAGAAGCTGTCATTCGTGATATGAGCATGTGCCAAAAGGTGCTGCTTAGAAGGTGGACATTAGAGTGAAAAATAAAAGCAGAAAAGTCATTTAGCAAGTAACACCATTTAAAAGATAAGTCTTTTTTATATACACTTCAGGTCTGAAAAAGATAACTTGATGAAGTGAGTCTGGGAAAAAGACATTTAAAGACGGACATCTGAATCTGTCGGATGCAACACAGGACACAATGTTTGTTTTGATTTAATCTTTGAATTTAATGATTGCTATCAATCTGTGGGGAAAATAAACATCCATCGTTTATAACAAGACAGTAAAACTTAAATTGACTCAATTCACTTTTTATTTCATATTCAAAATCATAACAGTGATGTCCTGTGTTACATCCGACAGACTGCCACCTTAATTCTTTTAATAAAATGAAAATGAAACACAACACTGAATCAAAAATAGGATGTGTTTATTAGAATTTATGAAGCATAGTTGTTTCCATGACTGCAGCATGAAATAAGGTCATCAACACATTTTTTTTACATTTTATCTGTCGGATGTAATGATTATTGGATGGACATAACATTTCCCATGCTCACAATACACAGCTTATAAAATAACAGTGCTGATTTCTCTACACTGCAACAAAATGTTACCAGCTGATTTAGTAGTGGTTTTGATGACTGCAGCACTAAACAAGTTGCTTGTATAGTTGTAATTTTGTCAAAGGCCCTTTTTAAGCATTTTATCTGTTGGATGTAACAATGTATGGTGGACACAACACTTCCCTTTGTGAAGTTTGTAAACTTTCCTTTCCTGTAAAACATATGCACGGCTAATAAAATCACTTAGTTTTCCTACATCTGACACATTGCTGTAAATACTGAACAAGGCCGAAACCATTATTTAAAGTAATGCACTGTCGGATGCCACGCATATCAGAGGACACAATGGAATATGTAACACTGGACAGTCAGTATGTGACTTAGAAAAAGTACAGCCATGTTGTCATGATTATTCTTTCATTGACAAAACAGAAAACCATGTGAATTACAAATGTACATTCACCCTACACCCTTAACCCTATTGTTAACAGTAGGTAAAATTCAAATACGAAAGACATTGATTTGGCATTCAAGTCTCACTACCTGGAATAACAACTGTAACACATTGTAAGTAACCAGAAACAGTAATGCAAAATCTGGAAACTGATGACAAAGCATAGAGAATTTCCCATGTTAACACTAATTCTTCCCCTCCTAAGAAATTTAAAATATGTGTTTTCAGTGAGTTGGCAGTTCAGCATTGAGACATATCTTTATTTCTCCGCTGTTCCTAAGTACTGCAGTGCTTCCCAGGACGAATCTGGCTTCATGCTCCACTAATGTTGTCCCTGCTGTGTCATGAAAAACACTTGCTCTTGCCCTTTTGGAGCATCGACCTCTTTAGCCTGAAAAGAAACATGCATGTGTACAAAATAAGGCAATATAACAACTGTTTTTGAGGATATGTCTCCATATTTATAGGTATGCAACTCTGGAGACGTACATGCATATAAGATATTTTTGTGTGTCTGCACGTGCATGTGTGTGTGTTTTGACTTTCCCCAGAATATATATATATATACATCTATATCAGACATTAGGTAATATTACTAACATATATATAGTACTGTAATTGAAACATAATAACACAAATACCAGGTTACCCCCTCCTTTTTTAAATTTCTGTTCATTTGGTCTTTTCTCCCTACTAACTTCCACCCCACCCTACATTGTGCCACAGTGTATTGTATTTTGTGTTGTATGAATTTTTTGTCTTCATGTTGCATATTTATAGTGAATTGTCACAAGAATTCTACTTTATATGCTGCACTGTATTGTATTTATACTGCAATGCACATATAAAACTACATCAGTTAAGAAATTCTATTCTGGCTTTCACTAGTTTCAGCAGACACTTTAAAATGCATCTGTCCTGCTAGAAATAGAATCAAAACAACAATAACAATATACTTTATTCATCCCAGGGAAATGGGAAGGCCTGGGAAGATAAAATAAAAAAATCATCTCCCTAATCACAATGTTAATGTCATGGTACTGCTTCTTTTCTTTTTCTTTCTTCTTCTTTTTATTGTTGTTATTGTTGTGTGTTTGTACAATTGGTATAATTGGTATAAATAGATAATTTACGGCTATGCCTTTTTGTAAACTCTTAGTTCACATCACAGACGGCAATAATAAACCTGTAGAGTTGCAGAAGTGTACTGAGGAATAAAAATTTGTGTCATGGCATCATGCTGTTCCGATCGACTGAACAAATGAAAAAAACGCTGTCCGACAGCAGCAGATCAACTCCGAAACGTGTGCCATCGTAAACACGGGTATTTTCGCCATCATGAAGTAAACACTTGAACATATACGTTTTTCTCTTTCAGTCGAAACACTAAGAAAAAAACTAGTTCGTTTGATCGAAACTTGGACATTACTGTGCAAAAATCAGTCACTCGCGATCGAAACACTGACCTTGTGTCATCCGAGAAACAGCTGGCTATCAAACAAAGACATCACTTTGAATTTGCACACTGCCGACCGAAACCTGTTTAATAATGGTCACTTCGCTTACAATTACGAATGAAAATGCAAAAATAACGTTGTATCAATGAAAAGTGACGATTTAATCTGTCGGACGCAACATCACATTTCGATCGAAACTGTAAAAAGGTACATGACCCAAATCGAAAATTCACTCACTGTTCCTTGTTGGCAACATGTTTGAAGAGAAAGTAGGCACAAAGCACTGTGTGCAAAAAGACCGTGGTCACAAAATCGACATTTATCCCCAGGATCAGCAATTTTTCGATCGTAACAGACTGACAAAATAAAAACTTGAAATTTTAAACTTGAAAAAAATAATTACGAATGAAATCCAACGCTTTTATTATCACTGCTTTTGACTAAACACTGATTTTAGCAACAGCTTCTTTGTTTCACCACCCACAAGTCCCAGTGAATAGTAGCAGACGAACGTTTCCGTCAGCATCAGAACCGGACCGAGTGCGTTTCGATCGAAATAAACATATGTTTATTTCAATTATTCCGATTTTTACAAGTAGTTATGAGCCGTTTTCACAAGCATTAAAAAGCTTTGACTATGTCCTGTCAGGCAGCAAAGGCAAAAATTGCCTAAAGAAGAAAGATGCAAACAAAAAGACAACTGAAGTGGTGCACCCGAAATGTCCACCCTTCCTTTGCCGATTTTCGGCCCGGACTTGGTGTAAATTTTCATATTTTACTAACTCAAAACTGACTTTGCGAATCAAGTTTACCTTTATTATCTCTTTGATGCATACTCTTTCAGATAAAGTTAGGTTTGTTCAGAGAAAACTTAAACCTGAAGAAGCATTTACGACCAAAAAATGGATGGTCCTCGCCGAGCACCTTTGGCACAGGCTCATATATGTCATATGAGCCTTGTCTACTTGGTTCAGTAAGTTATTCCATCAGTCTGCTTAGGTCAGTTGGCACCTTCAGTCTAGGTACATGTCTCTCAGCATCATTGTGTTGGTTCCCTGGAAGTTGTCATTCATGTGTCAGGGCATTTGCATTTTTAAATCCTGTCACTTTGTCATCAGTGGGAGCTGTTCCGGCTGAACGAGTTGGAATACTTTGATGCACTGCTGCGGCGCCTGTACAAGCAAGACCTGGAACAGATCGTCATGTCCTACGAGGTCTACCGCAATGCACTCAACCGTGAGCTGGAGCGGCGCCAGTTGGAGCGGCAACAGCAGCAGCAAGCTCAGCAGCTGCAGCTGGTCCCCATGCAGCCGTCACTGCAGATGTTGCAACAGCAACACCAGCAGCTGCAGCAGCAGCTGCAGCAGCAACAGCAGAGGGAGATGCAGCAGCAACAACAGCAGCAGCATCTACAACAGTTTCAGCCAGCATTTCAGTCTCCACTTCCACAGCTGCAACTTTCACCACCAACACCATCACAGCATCAGCAACAGTTACAGCAGCAGTTGCAACAGCAACAGCCACAATTACAACAACAGCAACAACAACAGCCACAGTTACAACAGCCACAGTTACAACAGCAACAACAACAACAACAACAACAATTGCAACAACAACAACAGCTACAGCAACAACGATTGTTAACACAGAATATTGAAACGAAAGTCTGAACAAGCCCACAGGATCTGTCCCAAAGGGGTCAGACTATTTTATTTAGCTGCAAGATTAGCTGCATCCTTATTTGTTTTGGTAATCTGATCGCTTCAGGCTGTGTTTCAGACCAACTGCACCCTCTCAGTTGTAACACTGAAAGAGCTGCTCAGGGTCGGATCATACAGGTAACAAATCAGAAACAGAACGAGGCCCAGAGCGCTTGTGCAGAATCAACACACAAGGGAGTTAATTAGCACTTGAAATACATAACACAAGCACAACAGAGACTTCAATCACCTACGGTAACTCTCACCTGACTGCAAAGGATGTACCTCTGGTGGAGTTTATGTACCTTGTACTTACACACATCCCAGGTGAGAGCTACCATAGGTGACTCAGGCCTTTGTTATTGTACTTGTGTTTCACATTTCAAGTGCTAATTAACTCCCTTGTGTGTTGATTCATACTGGTAACGCTCAAGAGGGTTCTGGACTGCCGGTCACACATGCAGCTTCAGCCATCAGAAATTCACAAATAGTTTGTCCACACAAAAATCCCAATGTGGGGGCTGCTAAGTCAAGCCCCCAAGCTAAACCATAGCAACAGCACAAAAAGCAGGTGGATTTTCAACAAAACCTTTTAAGTAATGGCACAGCTGCAGTCGAAAAGGCAAATTTCATTTAGTTGAATGCTAGAAATATGGGAAGCAAGGGCTCAGAGTTCAGCATAGAACCATCTGTTACCTGAGAGACTGGGAGCAATGACAGCTGAGGTCCGGCATACCTCTACCCAGAAAAAGTAGTAATCTTTCCCCCTGTTCTGCTGTAGCAGCAAGTGCAGTGAAAACTGATACCCCATCTGTGTCTGCATCTAAAGCTGATATATATATACCCACAAAACTTGATGCCCAAAAATTTCTGAAATCATTTTTTTTTTAATATTTAAAATTTTTTTTAAATCAAATTTACTCAGAAAGTGTTGTGAAGCTCTGGTCACGGAGTTTTTGCATAGGTTTTTGGGGCATTTGCTATTACTGATTTAGTGTAGAATGACATTATGAGTTTAGCTCAGGATGTTATATCATAAGCTATGGTATACACTTGTGCACCCCACTTCATTTGTCAGACGTTTTCCCCAGTGTTGCCTTCAGCACAGTTCCAAGGTTTCTCAGTTTGGTGATGGCCGTGTCTCATAGTACGTTATGGACCACTGTCTTCTATGCATTTCTGCTCCGGGACATCAGTGGTGCCATGTCCCTAGCCTTGTGCCTGCAGGTAGTGTTTCAGGCTCCTCAAAATCCCCATCATTTTCGGACTATAAGGCAATACGTTTGACCTCAAACTTGACCCCTGCATCTTATAGGTCAGCAGGACCTTATCTGTGAATATAATTTGGCACGTGTGCTTTTTCAAAGAATGATGATTATTTTGAACCCAAACTGGTCTCCGTATCGGACTGGAACCAAAGCTGCATGCTCTGGCAAACTGGTCAGTGATATATTCCGGGCAGTTGACAGAGGACACAATCCCAGAAATGGCCCTACAGTCCCAGTCATACTGTCAATGTATAGCAGCATTATTCAAAGGTTAAAGATTACCAGATCAAAAGCAAAATGCATGTTGGCACCAAACGTGAATGAGAGAAAATGGTGGCAGCCACTTTCCTCTGTGGGCGATGCATATGTCCGTCAGGTTTTGCTCATCGACTGTGACACTGCCAGAGTTATGCCTTATATTCAGGAGCGGCTTATCTGTGGATTTTTGTTTGTTTGTTGTTGTTTTTTTAGCCATATTTTGGGGAGATGCGCCTTATATCCAGAAGTGCCTTGTAGTCCGGAAATTATGGTATATAAAGAAATCAAATAAAGAAGTAATCACTGGCTTCAACTGCCCCATGAATTGCCGGTGTCATGCAACTTTAACACAGGGTCTCTGTGGGCTGAGCAGAGCGTTCAGTTCTTCTTAACCCTTCCTCCGTTGTTACACCTCTGAGCCTTTTGTTTCGAGCATGTGAATATTTTACATGTGTCGGTCACCTTCCATACAAGGTATCTTTTCAGATGACTAAACACATAGCAAAATGTGTTGTGGCTTTTCTTTCATGTGGTGGTGTGTTTGTTTTGGGGATTTTTCTGGGGTCTTTTTTTGCCAGTGTTTCTCATCAAGAAGGCAGTGTGTGTTTCTTCCACATGCAATCCCCAAGAGCCAGTGCACACTCGAGTTACACAGCACAGGAACCGTGACATCAGTGTTGCTGTGGCTGAGCGTTGACCCACAACCACACACTTATCACCATGGGCCTTTCTCATTTCATTTTGATCTAAGTATTGTATGGAAGGTGACCGGCATTTCAGAGGTTTTGACATCAGGGAATGTGTTGTACAGGCCACCCTCAGTATATCGTGCAGTGGTGTAGTCCCAACAATAGCTAGGGTGTGGTTGTTTTTGATGTGCGTTTATTTAATTCTTTAGAGAGATTTTTCCCCAAGAGGAAATTCAGCTTAGAGTTTCCAGGGAAAGCCAACGAGGGCAGAGTCGTGCCACCCACTGACAATGCGTCGCTGTTTAAAGAGTGCCTGCAAGTTGAGTCACCATCCAGACCTGTGTCACAGTGGTGGATACTACTGCCCTGTGCTTTGAGCTTCACCCACCATCTTGTGTTTGGATGTGAACCTCTGCATAGTAATTATCAAGACAGTGTGAGTGAGATGGATCACAAAATACGAGCAATGATGAACACTCCTTAGTCAACAGTCACAGTGGCGAAAACATGCTCATTAAAAATGTTTTTTAAAAAGACAGAAAAACAGCAGAAACTGAGCACAATGTGCATGTGAATACATGAGAAGCAGTAGACTCACTAGATATATATATAGTATCATAATCAACCTTTGAACTCTGCTTTAAATAGCCAGTACCTGTGCCATCTGCTACTTGGTTGTTAACTGACTGGTAAAAACGAAACAAAAAAACTCCTGTTTGTGCAATATTGTGTTGTTTGGTTATGTGGTGCCTCATCTGGACTTGGTGTTTTCTCCATCACATTGTGCTGCTGTCTCCGTGGTTCTTCAATGTCCATAGGATATGTAATTTTGGTGACATTTTATGTGTACATATTCAGTCACTTCTTTGCTATTTTAATTGTTTTTTCTCTCTCTTGACTCCTTGACCCATATGTGATATGGGATACTTCTTCCTCACACATGTTCCAAGCTGATCTGTTCAGGATCTGCAGTCTCGGACCTTGGGTGTTTTGGTTGTTTGGTGTTTACTTTTGATTGTAGCTTTGGCATTTGTCTTGTTTGTTTGTTTGTTTGCTTGGGAGTGATAGGGTGTGTGTGTGTGTGGGGGGGGGGGGGGGGGGGGGGGGGGGCTTTGATTACCAACAGGTTGGATCAAGTATGTGACATTATATAGGCCTGTTTTTAAAGTATGCTGAAGGATCATGGAATAGTGTGGACACACTATTTTCAGACCCCCCTCCCCTTCCCCTATACACACACATACACACACACACACACACACAGAGTCACACACACACACACACACACATGCATACTTGCAGGCATGCACCACACACACACACACACACACACACACACTCAGTACAAAACAGTTGTCTCAAAAAGGAAAAAAACATTTCTTCTTTTTTTGAAGGCTGCGGTAAAATCGGGAGAACTAAGTAAGTAATTTCTTTTCAAGGTCATGTCGACCTTGTAGGTCATATCAAATGAAGAAAAGTGGTCTGTTAAAAGGATGGAAGTGTGATTTACTGCCATTGCTATCCTTGTCCATGCCACCCCCCACCCCCCAAAATACCACACAACTGTAGTGTGTATGATTCTTCATCAGGATTAACCACTGTAGGATTTTTCGTTATGGTTAACCACTGTAACAGGAAATGTTTGACACCACAAACAGTATTGCTTATTCCCTGCTAGAATCTTCTTGACTGTGCAGAGTATTGTTGTTGTTGTCCTCAAGAGTTGTTGTTTTGTTGTTGTCTTTTCTGAGCTGTGCTTTTTTAATGTTAATTTTGATCACACCAGAGCATCACACTTCCTTTTGTTGTTGTTTTTAAATAGAGATTCAAATCAACAATAAGAAGCATGAATGTTGAATAGACCACAGAGTCCAGCTGTGCTGAACCAGTGGGTTTTGAAGACAAAGACATGAACAGTAACAAGTTAATTTGTTAAAAGTGAAAGCATTCTTAGTCATTTAATGAATAGAAGATTAGAACTAAGCCACTTTCCTTGGTCTCAAAGTGATAAACCATAGATGAGTTTTTTTCAGTTTCTTTCTTCTTCCCTCCAACTTTGTGGTCTTCCTCCATTCACACCTTCCAGTGCCACTTTGTGATCATATTTGCCTAGTCTTTTGTTGAAGCGTAACAGTTTTATATTATGTACTGCTGTGTCACTGTTGAAGAATGACAGGTTAGACACAATCTCCTTAGCTAATGTCCTTCTGGAAATGAAAGACAGTTGTTATAAACTGTCATGGGGGTTTGTTTTTTTGAAAACCAAGCAATCAAATGTTTGTTACCATATATATATATGACTCAATGAGAGAGCTGCAAGCCTCCAAGTAAGACTGCCATTTAAACATACACACACACACACACACACACACACACGCAGCAATACAACAAGAGCTCAGGAGGGAGGCAGACTGGTCTGGGCTAGAGAGAGTTAACTCCCCAGAGTAGCACAGCGAAACCGATCAGTTATGTTGGTGAGCTCATCGTTGGATCGGTGTGGAAGAATTTGGTCTGTCAGTAAAGACTCACAAAACTCTGCAGTAAAGTTGGAGAGGGAAGTGGAAACTTTCTGTAATGCACAAAATCATGAGCTGAGTGGCGTTTAAGCTCACTTTATGAACAGCACACTTGCTGGCTCAAACTTAAAGGGGGGCCTGAAGCAAAGATGCTTGAATACAGTTTTTAAATATTGTTGATATTTCCATTTACTTTATAAAATTATGGTTGTTCCATCGCTGTATATATATATATATATATATATATATATATATATATATATATATATATATATATATACATACAGCAGAAGTACCTTTTTACTTTGAATTTTGAGTTCCTTGAGCCTTTTGGGTTTGCTCCTATGAAAGAAAAGTGGAAACAGTGGAAACACTTCTGCCATACATACTTACCTTGTTCATGACATCACAGACATGGACTGCCAAACACAAAATGGCAGCATTCACGGGTATGTTTTCACAACTTTAAAGCATCAGTCGCTAACAAACTAGACCATAAATTGACTGAAAAAACTGCTGCGGGTCTGTTTTTTACAATTTCTATCAACTGGGCCCCATAATGCTTTTTTGCTTGGTGTCCCCTTTAAGCCAAAGGGGTAAGTTCTTCTGATTGTTCAGTTGATGGTGATAACAATAATTATTGGGCTGTGTTTTGTGTTTTGCATGGGGAAAGTAAGAAAGTTGGTTGTGGCTTTACTGCATGCAAGTTTGAGATACATAGAATCAAAATGTGTTTTTTTAAATCTGTGTGATCCTGTATATATTGCTTTCATTGTGCATCCAAGAGATTTCTGGGAGCTCTTAGACTTGATGTAGTTATACATGTTAATTTAGGGTCACCTGTGTACATTTGCAAGGCGAGGTCAGTGTGGTCTCCTTTTGTTGTACTTACCTGGCATTTTATTGCTGTGTGATCAAAAAGCTGAACAGTGGCTGGTTCCACCTGTGGAGTGTTTCAGTTGTGGTGATGTTTGCATTCCAAGGCATTTTGCAGCTGTATCTGTTACAGTCACTGATGTCAATGCCTGCTGTGGGTGTTTTTTTGAATTCATATTTTTTAGTATGTAGTAGATATTGTGAGGTTATTGTTGTTTTAATTTCTTTTCAATGTGGATATAGTGTTTTTTCTTTTGTGTACAAGTACTGCTACATAATTTCTTTCCTTTGTTTGAACTGCTTTTTCTTCTTTCCTTCTTCTGCATCTCTCTCTCTCTCTCTCTCTCTCTCTCTCTCTCTCTCTCTCTCTCTCTCTCTCTTCTCTCTCTCTCCATCTTCTTTCTTTAACGTGCTTTTAATGCAAAAACAGTTAATTTTTTAATTAAGTATATTTTCTATGGAGTAGAATTCTGAATTTGTTTTCCGTTCTTTTCTTCTTCTTTTTTTTCTTGGAACGAATGTTTGAAAATCTAACAACATAGAAAACATAATTACATTCAGTTCACAAGAATACGACCAGAATGGTATAATCAGCATTACATGTGATCTGTATTATTTTGCCAGTATATTGGTAGGCGTAACAAAAACAATAGGTCTTACCATCGACTGGAGACTTGGTTTTGTTCTCAGTTGCATTATTTGCCAATATTTGTTTTGTTATGTCTTCCAAGGGTTAACAGATTTGTACTGGTCCTAATTGTCTTGTCATTTTGAGTGTGTATTAAGAAACTGTCAATAGCTTTATGTCATAGCTTATTTGGTTATTAAAGTTTTTTCTTTTTCATAAATGAAATGAAAAACACGAGGTATTAGAAATTGTTGCAGAAAAGTAAGTGGACACAGTAGATTATGGTCTTTTGTTTTGAATCTCAGTTAGCAGAACTATTTCAACAGAAAATGTTGCTGTCTTCTGATTTATGTCTGTACAAAACTGAGTGTTGTATGAGTGTACACACACACACACACACACACACACACACACACACACACACACACACACACACACACAACTCAGGGCATACACACACACATACACACATGCAAGCATACACACACACACGCATGCAGAGCATACATGCATACACAAACACACACACACCACAACACAGGGCACACATAAACACAACACAGGGCATACATGTGCACACAAATACATACAGGCACACACACACACACACACACACACACACACACACACACACACACACACACACACACATGATTTCAATAAAACCTTTTACAATCATACATATATATTCACTACATTGTCCACATGACCTATTCAAAATATAAACACTGAGAACCCCAAAGAGAGGCCTCATGACAGACCATGCCCCTCTTTCAAGACTAACTCTGAGTATGTTTCCATGTAAACCAACCCTCAACAAAAGCCACCCCTCTTTTACAATACAATACAACCTTACCATCTGTTTGGGCACAGAGTTTTGCCTTCTGGATATCATTCACATGAAACATTCAAGAAATATTACAATAAATCATTGCATTCTGTTGATTTTCAAGGTGATCTTTCATCATTTAAATGCTAATACCCATGTCAGTCTCTCTCTCTCTCTCTCTCTCTCTCTCTCTCTCTCTCTCTCTCTCTCTCTCTTTCATAATAGAATGACCTTTTTCACACCAATAAAGCATGGATTCAGTTAACATGAAACAAGTTGCACTGAGACCTATATTACACGTGCATATAATGCTGCAGAATTGTCACAAAGTATGCTGGGTTGGCAATGATCACAACATGCAAGTATGATTGCAATTTGTAAAAAGTAACAATCTTCACCACAATCACTTTTGCATCACAATTTTTTTGGCAACAAATACACAAGTGTTTTCTTGAGAAAAGAACTGATGGTTGGTTCAACAATCGAAATAGCAAAAAAAAAAGAAGGAAGAAACCCCAACAGCAGTTCTTGATGGGAACTAGCAATTGAAGTATATAATGCTGAAGTACAAACTAAGAAACACAAATAACTCAGTTAAGTCTTCCTCTAAAGTCACATGCAGCTGTCTTAATTTTTTTTTTTTAAAGTTACGTCATTAAGTCTCATCTCACCAGTTGGTTCTGTTACATTTTATCTTTGTCTGTACAAGACCTCGCATCTGACAAGGCTTACCTACATAAGCTGATTATGACTTACTGCACTGATATGAATTATTTTTCTGGTGAGTCTTAAATATTACTTGTATTCAAAGACTTCACATCTGCAGTATTTACATGATCACAGATGCAGTTCTTCTTCCAACCTGAACAGCACTCCTGATTGTACTCACTTTTGTGAGACATGTAAATTAAAGTAACTACAACTAACTTTCACAAGAAGGAATGTGAGTAAAATCCTTGCATGTGAACTACATTAGTACATATGTACATATTAGAGCAGTGGGAAGCAGGAATAGTTCAGTGGTTAGAACACCAGCCTTGTGATCAAAAGGTCATGGGTTTGAGTCCCATCAGGAGCAGTGGGAGAATTTTCTTCTCGTTTTCCTGTGCTGACTCTTATTTCACTATCTGTTCCACCCCTGTTTTACTACAGTAGCATGTAAAAGATCCTGGTAATTCTGCCAAAGGTGCAGGTGGCAGGTTACAGCTAAACACACATGCACCCCACATATGTGGCTTTGCATGAAGTGACATATCAAGGTGCATGGTTGTGTGGTGTACACAGAACACTGGGGCGGCAGCAGTTTCATGTGGCACCAGCCATGCAGCAACCAAAACGGTGCTATAAGTACACCACTTCAGTGGAAATTCAAAAAGTGCTGTAAAAAGCTACTGTCACTCATTCAGAATCACATGCAACAAGAACGCAGTGAGTGTGCTTGAGAGTGGACAATAGCGCTACAAAAAAGCAGTCAACGACATACAAAGCACATTTACTTTTTCTCTGTAAAAGAGTACTGCTGCCCCTGCAACACTCCAAATAGTGGCACATTTTTTAATTTTATTTTTATTAAAAAATCATAACACAAACATTTGAGTTCTTTTAAACAAACATACATTTTTCTATATGCATTCAGCAGTGTTTCTTTTCTGTCCTTGTTTTTTCTTGTTTCTTTGTTTTTTTGCTGGGCAGATTTTCAAAGATGGACAGGGAGAAATATAGTTTGCAGTCCATGTGTCATCGTGCCTATTTTCTTTTTCTTTTTTCTTCTTCTTTTTTTGTAATCATTGGGTGGGTGTTTTTTGTTGTTGCTTTTTTTAACCCAATACTAAAATAAAAATGTCAACGGTATTGTCCACATTTTCTCAATCTGCATTATAAAGGATCTAATAATGCAAGTAAAACACAAATTTACCTTTGGTAATACATGCATAACTTAATTCTAATGATGCAATGCTGTTCATGAGGGCACATTTTCAACATAAATATGCCTGAAGAGAGTTGATGATGAAAACACAGATCACTAGGACTTTGAGACAGTGATTTTGATTGGCTGCAATTGCCGAGGACCTTTTGCCGAGCCAGAGTTACTTGCAGACTGGGCACTTTGGATCCTGGATGCCATGTAAGCCACATCTTTACGGTCATTAAGGTAATCCTGCACAACAGACAAGGCCCATGATCAATTCTGTACTGATCAAATACATGTACCTGCATGTTAAGGGTTTGTTGGATGAATTAGTGTGACTGTGTCGAGGGAATGCAACACCATGATTTTTCCAAGGGAAGAAATCCAACTTGCGACAATGGAACACACACACGCACATGCATGTATACACACCCATTTAATCTTTATTTCTTTTTTAAATTATCTTTTTACAGGATTTGTTTCAACAACAAAAAATCCCTCATATTTATGATGAAAATAATTTGACTGAGTAAGCTGCCTCTATTCTTTTACCAAAGCTCTGCAAAATATGAATTCTTGTCTTTTAAAAAGCCTTGAAACATTTTATTGAGCTCATTCTCCATAAAAAAAATTCAAACTGTTTTATTATCAAGCTAACATGCAGTGAAAACAAATGAATAAAATTATTACTTTAGTTTTGTCTAGTTCTTAGTTGCAGTATGTTTATTGTTAAGTTTTGTTGTTGTTGTTGTTTGCTGTTTGTTTTTACTTCTTCTTCTTCTTCTTCTTTTTTTCCAGTGGATTTCAAATGTAGGATTCTAATCCATGTTGATAATAATCAAACATGTGTAAGTTAATAATCCAGTTTAATATTTTTTTGAGAAATGCAATGCAGACTGTTACACCCTACTAGACACACGTACCCTGATCTTATGCAGTTTTTGAATCCATTCAATGGTGTCTTGTCCTTCTGTCTTGTGACACTTTTCAAAAATGTTGTCGATCGCCATGAAAATGATACCAAGTTCTGTTCGCTGAAAACAAATCGGCTATGGTTAAAACTTGGATGTCTTCATGCAGTGGCATTTCCATGTTGGAAAAGTCTTCATATGGTTACTGCTCATTTATAATTAATATCAAGGGGAAACAAACATACAAAAAGGTTCAATAGAATGCTTATTTATTAGGACACAAACACATATATAATATCAAGGGAGTCAGAGGCGGTTCAGTGATGATGAAGTTCTTCGTCATTTTTTTTCTCTTTTTTTCTTTCTTTTTTCGGGGGGTGGGTTTATGGGCAGGAATGGCTGTCATCAAATTATGTTTGATGGTTTCATGTGTTTGTTTGTCCTTTTTAAATACATCTTTGCATGTAACTGGAGGGTTGTGAAAGGTTAACAAAATAGCACAATGTATTTAACAGCAGTTAAGGATCCTTACTGTTGCTGGCCAAACTGACATTGTCAATCACATAATAGCAAACTGAAGTGCAGATAATGCACAAGTGAAGGATCTAACAAGTCCCAAGAGCAAGGAAATAAAAACAAAATGGATGAACCGTTACCCTTTTCCTCATGATTCCTTTGGTGTTGTGGAACTTGACCTCTGTCTGCTTGTTGGCCTCTGACATGGCCTCCAGTTGCCCCTGGAGACGGGCCAGCATGCTGCTGTCTGAAACCTTCTGCTTGGCATGCTCTTGTTTCAGCATCTCCAGCTGCCCTTTCATCTTCTCCAACTAAGCAGAGGGGGGAAAACGAGTCAAGTACCTGACTGATAAAACATGTTTTCTCTACACTTCAGTCTAAAAAAGAAAAAACTCTTTTCAGAAATTCATTTTTTTAAAATAATTAATACAAAACAGGGGCACATTTTTGGGGTAGACCCTTTTTCAAATGACAGACAGGTAATACACAAACAAACAGACCAGAATGCTACTGTTGTGTAGCGTGTGTTTCCATGCCTCTGCTCATGAGGCCTTCTCCAACTGAAAGGTGGACATGGGATGTTCCACTTAAAGTGCACATCATCATCAGTGCCATGCTTTCTCTTCAAAAGTTGTGGTTTATGGACAATGTCTTGTGACTTTGCCCCTCACAGTGAATGAAGCATTGAAATGGTTCTCATCACTGCCCATCTTAATACAGAAATCATTCTGGTGGTGACATTGTAGCATGAGTTCCCTCCCCTCCCCCCCCCCCCCCCCCCCCCCCCCCCCCCCCCCCCCCCCCCCCCCCCCCCCCCCCCCCCCACCACCCCACACACGCTTCCGTTGAAACAACTTGGTGTTTAACAAATCTAACAAATATATCAGGGGTTGATTCACAGGGAAATATCAATGGAAAGGTTTAAGAGAATGTGGCCATGAAAGATGATGATGACAATGAGTGTATAAGATTTGTAGTGCACTCGGTATCAATGTACTTAATCGTGGGATGTTCTCTCAGCAGGATGTTTCTCATCAGGGTGGTCTGTTGGTGGGGATGCCAACGTGATTTATTAATCCATTCTTCTTTAGGGTTCCTTCCTCATCTTCCTCATCCATCTTAGCTCAAGTACCTTTTTATTAGCAGAAACTAATTAATTAGTGCTGGTAAATAACTACCAGACATAACCATACATTGACATTTCCAAGCACAAACCTCATCCTGCATGAACTCAACGTTGGCTACGAGGTCCATGTTGGATTCATTCAGGGTCCGATGTCGCATCATCAGCCCCTTCATTTTATCTTCTGATGAGGGCAGGTAATCTGTAAAAATGATTAAACACATCATTACTGACACTGTGACAGGCCAAACTTTGTGACTTTCTAAGATATGTGATGCTGCTGTTTGACTGTTGATCTCTTCTTCTTTTCTCTCTCTTTTTTTCTTTATTTTTCATTCTGTGCCTTCTTTGTTTTCTGTTGTTATTGTTTGTTGTTCTTTTTAGAAGATTTGTGTCTCAAAATTTTGTTAGGGAGGTGATTTGGGTATCTCTGTATGTGCTGGTTTTGGATGTGTGTGTGTGTGTGTGTGTGTGTGTGTGTGTGTGTGTGTGTGTGTATGCACATATGTGTGCATGTATGTTTGCATGTGTATGTGTGTGTGTGCATGTGTGTGTGTGTGTGTGTGTATGCATGCTTGTGTTTGTGTGTGCATTATGTGTGCATGTATGTGTGTGTGCGTGCATGTATGTGCATGTGTGTGCATGCATGTGTGCCTCTGTGAGTGTTCTGTGTGGTTGTGAGCATGCAAGGTGGCATGCATGTGCGTGTGTGTGTGTGTGTGTGTGTGTGTGTGTGTGTGTGTGTGTGTGTGTGCAGAAATGGGGCTGTTGTTGTTGTTTTCTCATTTTTGGCTTGGTGGTGGAACTTGTATTCTATGTACTAATTCATTCAGGGTGTTATTATAATGACAACAACAACATAAACAACTTGCATGCTTTTGTCAGGTGTTGCTTTATCTGTTTTGATCAGCTGTATAAGGGCTCTGCCATTAGTTTTAGCTAGTCATGTGACGTACCTTCTGGCATTGCCTCTATAACTCGCATCAGATACTCCTCAAACTTCTTGTATTTCACAAGCTTGTTTGCCAGGTATTCATGCCTGTCAGGTACAGAAACATCAGTCACTTAAAACACAAACTGCAAAGTATTCACATGAGCTATTATACAGCTAAACTCATAGATGCCTTCAGGAATATATGGTAATCACATCTGATGTAACAATTTATCACAATGCTCTCAACTTTATAAAATAAAATTTAAAAAATCTTTTTTCTCCATTAAACACTTATCAAGTGGGAAACTGTTTCACCCAAAGAACTTGGCACTAGACCTTAGAAACTATATTTTCGACTGAGGATAGCCTAGCAGTTAGAGTGGTCACAAAGCAACCTGAGATTATCACTACAGTGCCACAGAAGAGTTTGTCAAGGTAAAAACTATATAAAAGTTGCAGATTCTGCTTTTGTGAAAAGGGAGGTGTAGACATTGCATTATCAAGCCTGCTATTCCCCTTCTCTTTATCACTGGGTCAACCACATGCCCATGCACACATGCACACACACACACACACACACACACACACACACACACACACACACACAACACACACAACCACACACACCAAAACACACACACACACACACACACACACACACACAACACACACATACACACACACAGAAAACACACACACACAAGTCTGGCACTGGAAATGCAGCATACTCTCTCAGGTATTACACATAACTGCCTTTGTCCAGCTCTTCTGTCATTGACTGCCTAAGTGCTTGTTGCACTAAAATGACTGCTTGTGTTCTGTACTTCTTCGTCGTATATAGTTACTATAATAAGGCAGTGCTTTGGTGTGTCTCCATCCTACATCCACATATCTGATCACCACCATTTATACAAACAAGTATTGATTAATTTGAGGGAAATTGCTCGGTACATGATGGCATAAATCAGGGGAGATAAGTCAGCAGGTGTCATTTGTTATTTTGAGTCTTGAACTGCTGTGTGTAATAAGTACCTTGCTTTGAGCTCTTCTAACTGTTGCAGGAGAAGCTCATATTCGCTGGTCTTCTGTTCCCGGATCTTCACCTCCTGCTGATATTTTTGGATGGCTCGACGTCGCTTGGCTTCATTTTCTTGTATGAACTTCTCAAACTTGCTCACCCTGTCCTTCATCTGGAAAAACATTTCTGAAGTCTTATTTTACTCATATTTATTGATATAATAATAATAGCAGTCATTTCTACAGCACCATATCTCACCGACAAGGGTGACCACACAGCACTTTACAAGATCAATAAAATTAAAAATGCATACATTCAAAATCATAATTCCTTACACACACACACCCTCTCTCTCTCTCTCTCTCTCTCTCTCTCTCTCTTCTCTTTTAATTTTTTACTCTCAGTAGAGAAGCTTTGTCTAACCAAAAAATGTTTTCTTAAGAAAGAAGGACTATGTGAAACCCAAAGCGCTTTTCACAGATAATTATAACAAAGGCTGTCTTACCATTGATCTTTTTCCAGACAGAAGAAAGGTTGTGTCTTACCACTGATCTCTTTACAGGCAGAAGAAAGGTTACATCTAACCAAAGTAACAATGTTTTTAAAGACCTAATTTTTTTTAATTTTTTTTTAAATTCACACAATAGACAAGCTGTCTAATCTGATGATAATTTTTACTGACTGAGTAAATGGCATCTCTGTCACTGCCATTTACAGAAGGAAAGCTGAATCTCACCCATCACTGCTTTTATGGACACATGAAATGTTAGGTTATTCCTACAGCCATTGCTACAGACAGAAGATGTACTCTGCAACAAATGAACTTAAGAATACCCAGTGTCTGTTGGTCAGTGAAAATGTTCCCAACAGCATAAAAGCAATGTCTCAGACATAAAAGACTGCAATTCTTCAGACAAAAGAAAGGCAGTGTCTCAGATGAAAGGAAAGCGATTCTTTGCTCAAAGGCACATGATCTCACCCTTTGCTGTTTCTTCTGCACTTCCACCTGGCGCTGAGCGCATGCCTCCATGCGAGCTCGGAACTCATGTCTCTTTCCTTCTAGTTCCACATCAACTTTCTCCACCTCCACTTCCTTCTTCAGCAGCAGTGTTCGCTGAAGGGTGTTGATCCCTGTCTCAATGAGCTTGTCGCCCGACTCTTTGACCACTGGGAATGCAGACACATCATCTTCGTCTTCTCTGTAAAAAGAGAACAGTCTTGTCTAGAGGATCTCTTGACACTGAGAAAATCATCAAAAGGCATCAGAAAACACACCTTTGCTCCCCTGGTCACTATTCTGCATCCACATGTATGAAGGCAAAGGAGCAAATAAAGTTAAAGATGGATAGCCTCTAATCCCAGTTAGGTAAGGAATTTATAAGTCTGGTTCTTGTTCTATGTAAAAAAAAATCAGGTTATAACTTTAAAGATATTTTAGGCTGGCCAGATAATCTTATCTGCACTCCACACATGCTGATTTTTTCATCGTTGTTACAGTTTAGAAGATAAAACCACTTAAGGGGGATATTTGCTCTTCATATATATATGTGTGCGTGTGTGTGTGTGTGTGTGTGTGTGTGTGTGCGAGCATGTGTGTGCGAGCATGTGTGTGTGTGCTCTGATATATTTGTTATAAATTTTGTTCCAGTTTAAATGTTTTTTTCTTGACACTGAAATATAACATATTGGGGGGGGGGGGGGGGAGGAGTGTTTCCACATGCATGCATTTATAAATCCATCAGAGCACTAGCCTACTTTTTTGTCTCATACCAACAATGGCTGAAAAACAATGAAACATCCTACATACAATTTATGTTGCATAGATAAGTAGAGAACACAAGAGATCTTTTTTATTTTCAAATTGTATGAGAAGTTTGTGTCTTGATACTCGTTGTGTGTGTGCATGTGTGTGTGTGTGTGTGTGTGTGTGTGTGTGTGTGTGCGCGCAGCGAGTGTGTGTTGTGTACATGTGTGTGTGTGTGTGTGTGTGTGTGTGTGTGTGTTGTGTGTGTGTGTGTGTGTGTGTGTGTGTGCACATGTGTATGTGCGTGTGTGAGAGAGAGAGAGAGACTGTGTCAGAGTGTGTGTGTGTGTGTGTGTGGTGTGTGTAGGTGTGGTGAGTGAGTGTGTGTGTGTGTGTGTGTGTGTGTGTGTGTGTGTGTGTGTGTGTGTGTGTATGCGTGTGGTCTACATTCGGCTATTTCTTCCTACCGTGCAGTGTATTTTTATCATTAAGATTAGCGGCACTGATTTTTTCCCCCCACCCTTCTTACACCGCCATGGCCGATCTTTTGTATTGAATAAATCATGCACGCAGTTTCTCGCCGCCCCAACCTCCGACTAATCTTGCGGCTAACTGCTTTGCGCTGAGTGTGTCAAACGACGTTGGCCAAGTGTGAAAACAGCATGCATGATTTATGCACCCAATCCCATGCAAGAGACAGTGATTTACCTGTCGTGCAGCTGAGTGACGAAGACGTTCCGCTTCTCCGTGTTCAGATCGAGCTTGTAATCTCCAGCGGCTGCCATGTTTGGTACCTAAACGTGGTAGATTCCACGCACGGCCTCACAAGAGCACTCCCCAAAGTCCACTCGAGAGTACTTAGGCTAGAGCCGCCATATCTAAACAACCATATGGAAATAAGGCACCTTGGTGACTGTCACGTGACTTCCGCCTGTCCGCTTTCTCTCTTTCTCTCGCCAAACCTTCGAGCAGACGACCTTTGTTGTATCGAAGCTGTATGTCATGCATATTAAGTTTCTATATTTCAAAATGACTCCTCGTGAAGTCGAAAGTTTGTAAATGAAAGAAAATCTGCAGCCATTGTTGTTGTTGCTGTTGTTCTACAAGCGGCGTGGTCTCAGTGGCACACGGCAGTGAATTGCCAGTCACTACACTGATAGTCGCTTGTCACGATTCAGTTGCGTGCAGGGTGCTGAGATAGTACTGACATGGGCAGCGTCTCTGGTCCCGAGTGTTTGGCACCGCCCGCGCTCGATTATTTTATTGTTTTGCGGTGTGTGTGTGTGTGTGTGTGTGTGTGACTCGACTGAGTCAGTGTGTGTGTGTGTGTGTGTGTGTGTGTGTGTTGTGTGTGTGTGTGTGTGTAGCCGGTCGTGTAGTGTGTTAGTTGTGTGTGTGTGTGTGTGTGTGTCAATGTGTCAATGTGTGATTGAGTGTGCGCGCGCGCACGGTGCATGTCACAGTTATGATGGTATCAGTGTGTCACAGCCAGTGTGAGTGTCACGTGTGTCAGTGTGCCACAGTTCAGTGATTGTGTGTCAGTGTGTGTGCGCGGCGCGCGCGCGCGTGTGTGTGTGTGTGTGTGTGTGTCGTGTGTCGTGTGTGTGTGTGTGTGTGTGTCAGTGTGTCAGTGTGTGTGTTGCTACAATGATGTCATGTTTACGGCCTGTCACAAATCACATTGACGTGACCGTATCAGTGACTACTTACCACTGAGTGTATCATACATGACTGTGACTGACGTGACCTGCGATCAGCGGTCGGTGTTGCTGGAGCCTGTGGGGGGTATGTAGTGTACTGCAGCTACTGCTTGTTTGTTTTTGTCAGTTTTGCCTGACAGTTTTGCCGAGTCCTCCATCTCCGGGAAAAACAGTCCAGTCACAAGTCTTGTAAGGGCAGACTGTGCTGGCAGTTACTATGTACACACACACACACACACACACACACACACACACACACACACACTGACACACACGCAACTTACGTCTGTCCACACACACACACACACACACACACACACACACACACACACACACACACCGGCTCCGCCACACGCGGAGCGCTAGAAAGTGAGACTCGAAAAGTAGACTGGTAGCATACGTTCTTTTGGAGCGGCAAACTCACTGAGCTGATACATACAACTAGAAAAGAAAATACTTATATATATATATATATATATATATATATATATCTAAGCATGCAAGAAAAAACATAACCATGCAGAATATAAATATACAATTAATACATAATTTTATCCGGTACAATCATAAAGGCATAATCGGAAAAAGAACGAGGCCCGAAGCGCCTGTGCAGAATCAACACTAACACGGCGTGAGTCAAGTTTAAACAGCGTTCGAAAGACGTCACACAAACACAACAACAAAGACCTGACCAGTGAGTCGGCTACGGTAACTCTCACCTGGAATGCGAGTAAACACAAGGTACAAAAACTCCACCAGAGGCACATCCTTGTACCTTGTATTTACTCGCATGCCAGGTGGGGCTGAGTTACCGTGGGCGATTGACTCAGGTTTTTGTTGTTTCGTTTGTGTGACGTCTTTCGAGCGCAAATTAACTCCCTTGTTTGTTCATACACACGTAACGCAGTGCATAATAATAGTAACCCTGGGAATAGCAGGCCTGCAGTTCTTCATACATTGACTCGAAGGAGTATGGCTTGTGCTGTTGCTCATTACAACTAAACTTAAGTTGTAGAGCTGGGGGCGGGTGGGTGGAGGGGGTGCCTTAGTGAATTGTAGCGTTACAAGGAAAATACACCGATACCATTGCACGGGTGATTCAAGGAACTGCAACCCTTGGACGTATAATATTTTGTGCACGTTTGATTTAAAACAAAGAAGACTGATGCAAGCAGAGTTCAGGAGCTGTGTGAAAGTCGAGGTGGCCGTCCTAATCAGCATTACGATTTCTGTGGACGTAAAAGCAACATTGAGCCATGCTTACAGGCATTGGTCACACTTTGTCCCTAATATGTCAACCCGACATCCGAGGACATGAAGCTCTACATCATCATCATCATCATCATCATCGTCATCATCATCATCGTGATGCAAGCATTGATAATTCGAGGCGAAGAGTTCCAGGCAAAAGTCCCAGAGAAGGAGATCATAAATGCTACTTTTAAACAAGTCAAGCCTTGGTCTTTGCACGTACAACTTTCAGGTTATTATCTGAGTTAATGTAGTGGGATTTGGTTTAAACTAAATGCATTTCATATATAACAATACATTAACAACATAACAGTTGGGCCGTGCAACAAGCAAAAATACTTATATAAGTACGGTGGAATACTTTTATATATGTACAAATATATATATATGTGTGTGTGTGTGTGTGTGTGTGTGTGTGTGTGTGTGTGTGTGTGTGTGTGTGTGTGTGTGTGTGTGTGTGTGTGTGTGTGTGTGTGTGTGTGTGTGTGTGTGTGTGTGTGTGTGTGTGTGTCAGTGTGTGTGTAGTGGAATTGATGAATACTGATTCAGAGAGGCCGACTGGGACATTATTATTAATAACTTGTTGCATGAAAACACCTTTATTGTAATTAAGTTGTTGCGGAAGGGTTACAATTCCAGGTGCACCCATTTATTGTATGGCTCGTGTGTAAGTCTAAGAAATCTGACCACATGCATCCTATTCTTCAAACTGCAATGGCTACTAGTAATACCTCGCATTCAGTACAAAGTTTCAAATATCTGCTTCAGTTCCATCTCTGGCACACACCCTCAGTATGTGTCTGTTTGATCTTTAATCCTACACGCCAACCAGACAATTACGATCTGCATCCGACATCCATACTTTTTTTTAAACACACAGAAACATTTGTCAAAAGATCGTTTTGTTACTCAGGTTCGTCTGTTTGGAACAGTTTCCCCGTTTGGAACAGGCTGCCTCAAACACTCCGCCCTAAAAATACACATTTTCAATAGTTCTCTAAGCTCCCCCCCCCCCCCTCCCATCCACGGCCGTGTAAGCCTTGTGTGTCTATGTGGGTGTGCCAATGTGTGAGTGTGTGTGTGTGTGTGTGTGTGTGTGTGTGTGTGTGTGTGTGTGTGTGTGTGTGTGTGTGTGTGTGTTGTTCTTGCGTGATTGGAAGAAGGGCGCTCTACAAATCCCCTTTACAATAACCTTTTTTTATTATTCTGTTGTTGTTGTTGTTGTTGTATCATCTAAGGGTCGCAGACCGAAAGAAAGCTGACGTAAGTTAGAACGGCTTGCGTGAAGCTGAAGTCCGTTGCACTCGAGAGGTCAGGGCCGCGGCCTTTGTCGTAGTTCAGAAACAGCAAGGGTCGGCCTCCGCCCAAATCCAGCTGAAACATCCATCGACAGTGTGCATGAAACATGGCATGAAGGTGAATCACTGAGCGGCTTCCTTTCTAAAATGTAATAGTTTATCCCCAACCTCCGACGAGGCGTTTAGCTTCCACCGCAGTATAGCTAGGGGGAAACACATGATGTTTAGTTGCATGGTGGGTTGTTTGGTTTTTAGGATGGAGTGATGATGATGATGTGGCCCTTAATGTCCTTCCCCCCCCTACCCCCCCCCCCCCCCCCCCCCCCCCCACCCACAAAACACACATCCAACACACAATGTGACTACAGTCCACAACACACTACCCGGATTGATGCACTTAGACCCACCCCTCCACACACACACAAAACACCACACACACACACACCACACACCACCACACACACACCCCCGCGCGCGGCGCGCGCCGCCCTCTCCTCTCTCTCTCTCTCTCTCTCTCTCCTCTCTCTCTCTCTCTCTCTCTCTCTCTCTCCTCTCTCTCTCTCTCCTCCCCGGGTTCCCCGCAAGGTGGTGAAATGCAGAAATGTTAAAGCATTGACAGATCACTGTTCCGAGCTGATATCGCTCAGTCCCCCCTTGTGATAGGCTCTCCCGATGGTGTTGATGACCTTCTTGATCTGTACAATGCGACCCTTCTGGGTCTCCTAAACAAGCATGCACCAGAAAAAGAGAAAGTCGTTCCCGACCGTCCCAGCTCCCCTTGGATAAGCGAGGCTGTCATTAAGGCGAAGCAGGCCAGGAGGCGCGCGGAACGAAAGAAACGGAAAACCGGCCTCGTAGTTCACATTGAGATATACAAACAGGCAAGGAACAACGTAACAAAACTCATTAAGCAGGCCAAAGCTTCCCATTTCCATGCAAAATTAGAGGACGCCCAACGGATTCGAAGAAAATATTTTCTCTTCTCAGCCGCACGCTGCTAAACAGAGAGAACAGGTCCGATTCTCTGCCAGACATGATACCCCAAGAAGCTGCTAAATCGTTTTCCCGATTCTTTCAAGAGAAAATCGAGACGATTAGGCAAGAATTTAATGACGATCCGTTAGACACGACAGAAAACTTCGCTTCCAATGTTCATTCCAGTGACATGCTCTCTAGTTTTTACGCTCTCTCCGAAGACCAAATCCTGAAACTCATTCGCGAGTCAAAGTCAACCACAGCGACCGTAGACCCGGCTTCAACCAAACTCGTTCTTGAATTCACTGACTTTTCTTCTGCCTGTGTTTCAGAAAATAGTCAATCTGAGTCTCACATCTGGCACTGTGCCAATTGCTTTCAAAAAAGCAGGGGTAAAAATAAAAAAAAAAAGCCAAATCTTGACCCCGAGGTCCTCGGTAACTACCGTCCGGTGTCCAACCTACCCTATTTGTCCAAGATCCTTGAGAGAGCGGTTCCGACCAGCTGCAGGCACACCTCGACACAAACTGTTTGCATGTCAAGTTTCAGTCGGCGTACAGACGTGGTCATAGCACCGAGACGGCCCTCCTTCTCATACTTAACAATTGTTGGTAATGATTGATGGAGGAAACAATGCTCTTCTTGTGTTGCTCGATCTGAGTGCTGCCTTTGACACTCTCGATCACACGTTGCTCCTCCAGAGACTTCATGCAGAAATCGGCTTGGATGGTTCCGCTCTTGATTGGTTCTCATCATACTTGTCATGCAGGTCACAGCAAGTCCTTGTAGGACATGCCCTTTCAATAGAAACCCCCCTTCTTTGTGGCGTTCCGCAGGGATCGGTGCTCGGTCCTCTTCTCTTTTCTCTTTACACTAGGCAGTTGGCAGACCTCATTGATAAGTTCTGCATAGAATATACTCGTGCCTACCAACTGAACCGGAGTCTGCGCTGAGTGCGTTGAGAAATGTTGAGTCGTGCTGGCGACAGATAAAAATATGGATGACGAAAAACAAACTGAAACTCAATGAGCAAAAAACTGAAGTACTCCTCTGTGGACCATCATCTAGAAAAGAAACTGTCCTGTTTACTGCCTTTCAGTTGGCGAAGCGTCCATTCCGTTCTCCAACGTGGTGAAAAAACTTGAGTACTTTGGACGCTGAGCTTTCCATGGAACAACATGTCTCAGCCGTTGTCAGATCTTGTTTTTTCCACATCAGATCTCTGAGTAAAGTCCGTCCATACATCACCTACAAAGCTGCAAGCAGCATTGCTGTCTGTCTGACTTTTTTCAAACTTGACACTGCAATACCTTCTGTTGGGACTGCCCCAAAAACAGATTAAACGTCTACAGGCAGTGCAAAATGCTGCTGCAAGAACTGTCATAAATGCAAAAAAACAGATCACATCACTCCCATTCTTAGACGCTTATTGTTCCCCTCCAGAAACGGATCTGCCACAAAAATTTTCTCTGCCACTTACCGGTCAGTTCATGATAACCCCCTCTCTACCTCTCTGATATTCTCCAAAAATACAACCCTTCTCGCCTTCTCAGATCAGCATCTAGATCTCCCCTTGATGTTCCCGGGCCCAGGGATTCCAAGACAAAGCGGTACGGCCAGCGAGCCTTCAGTATGTCGCTCCCTCCCTCTGGAATGTCCTCCCCGAGAGCATCAAGGAGAAGGACTCCATTCGTCCCTTTTAGACCTTCGCTGAAACCCAAATTTCTTTACCTAGGGATGATAGTCAATGCGATTGTGTACGTGCGCCTGCGCTGGTGTTGTGTTAAGTGAAGTTGATGTTGCCATAATTACTCTGTGTGTGGGGTGTGGTGTGTGTGTGTGTGTTGTGTGTGTGTGTGTGGTTGTGTGTGTGTGTGTGTGTGTGTTGTGGTGTGTGTGTGTGTGTTGTGTGTTTTGTGTGGCGTGCGTGCGTGTGATTTTTTTTTTTTTTCGTTTTTTTTTCTGTTCATTTTTTAACTCTGATATATTTTTACATTAACTACTATGTATAGTTCCACTTTTGGGAAGGGGTGGGTGGTAGGAGCTGTTTGTACCTTTTGGTATGAGTGTCCTTTGGTAGTTTTAGCTTGCGAGAGCTTACATATATATGCACTGTGTGTATCTGGCGCTGTGAACACGCAAGGTTTTGTGTGGAAGTTTTTTATGCGCTATATAAATTTTTTCATTCATTCATTCATTCATTCATTCATTCATTCTCTCTCTCTCTCTCTCTCTCTCTCTCTCTCTCCTCTCTCTCTCTCTCTCTCTCTCTCTCTCTCTCTCTCTCTCTCTCTCTCTCTCTCTCTCTCTCTCTCTCTCAGGAACACGGCCCTGAAAGGCCTAATTCTCCAAATGAACATCCGCAGTGTGAAAAGAAAAAAGAAGAAGAAGAAGAAGAAGAAGAAGAAGAAGAAGAAGAAGAAGAAGAAAAGAAGAAGAATACAAGGAGAGAATATGACTAGATGCAAGAAAAGAAAAAATTACAACCTACAGTTATCTGATCGGAGAAGACCCAAACACTCAGCTGAAAAGCCTGCCCCGGTTGAATGGAAATGTAGTCGAAGACTTTTTCCAGAATCTGCAGCCCATCCGCACCAAGACCAGACCAAACTGCTTGCCCTTGTGTCGAGGAGTCGTCGCCGGAAAAGAACTGACGGAACACAATCTGTAGCACCACCTCTCTGCCCGCCGTGAAAACCATGGACATCCTGAGAACACACAAAAAAGCCACTTTTCCTCCAGTCAGTCTGTTTTGAGGTCTCTCGTAGTCCTAGAATTTCATCTCGAAACAAACTTACTAAAAGTGGTAGCCTAGGAACTGGTACACGCACGTACGCGTGCACACTGACACGCTCGCGCGGCGCGAGTGCAACAGCCGTATAATTATGTCAGGCAGTAGCAGATTCATCATGGTCAGTGACTGAAATGCCAGAACTTTGTATTCTAAAATATTGGGAAGGCAAAAATGTGAGACAATAGGATGCATGCAGTTGTTTGCGATATTTTTGTGCTCATTTGGATATGTATAAGGCTATATCCTATTTTCGGGAGCTTCCCGCTGGATTGATTGCACCTAGACCCCGAACACCCCCCCCCCCCCCCCACCCCCACCCCCCCACCCCTCACACCCGCCCCTCCCCTCCCAAATTGAATATGCTGCTGTAGAGTTGCTTAATGTCCTCGGATGTCGGTTAACATATTAGGGACAAGCTGAGACAAATGCCGAAGCATGGTTCAGTATAGCTTTATGTCCACGGAAACCAGAAGGCTCATTATTTAGGACGGAAAGCCCAGGACGGCCACCTCGACTTTCACACAGCTCCTGAACTCTGAACTCAAATTGAATCGGACCCAGAAAGGACCTTATGTTCCCAAGGAGGTTCTCTCAGAAGGGAATCGTTTTTCCTTCTTTCCTTGTTCTTTCTTCTTTGTGTTTCTTTTCAGCGAACAGCATTTAAAGGGTATCATTTGCCTACTGGTTGTAAAAGCACACAACGTACTGGACTGATTTAATTCATCAACAAGAGTGTGTCACTCTCTGGAACAGTTAGGTCCAGTT
>JABMCL010000438.1:735000-747500 GCA_018857735.1 Alviniconcha marisindica | reverse complement strand
TTATTTTGAATCATACGTAGGTTTCAGAGAAGAATATTTTTAAATAATTTATTTCTTATATTTATATAAACGATGTCCTGTGCGTACAATCATAGAACAGATCGACATAATATTGACATTTGCATTGACAATGTATTCTTGATAAGCCTTTCCTTCTGGAAGCGCACTGACCTAGTTCACGGGTGCGAACGAGACAGCTGTTTCAGTCCTTTACAAAAAGACGGTTGCTGAAACATGTTGAAGTGCAGCTTCTCAATTCGAGATTTTCTTGTCTCCTCTTCGCCGTCAGTGTTGATAATGATGTGTCTTGATGCGCAAACCTAAATTTTCTACAATAATCTTCAATCTGCGGGAGCAGCCACAAGTCGCGACACACACGTGTTTAGCATAACACGTGTTTGTCGCGACAAGTTTGTCACTACAAAACTTTTGTCGCGACAAAAATGATACTTGTGGCAGCTCCGGCCAATAATACAATGGTACGTAGGACGGCGTCGGTCCGTACAAATGCTCGTTTCCTCCTCAGTAGTTACATAGTTCAGGAGCTGTGAGAGAGTCGAGGTGGCCGTCCTGAACTGTCCGTCCTAACGAGCCTTCTGGTTTCCGTGGACGTAAATAATTATTGAACCGTGCTTCGGCATTGGTCACAACTTGTCCCTAATATGTCAGCTGACATCTGAGGACATTAAGCATCACTTCATCATCATCATCATCATCAGTAGTTGCCTGAGAGCCAGTTTGGCCTAGTGGTAAGGCGTTAGGCTGGTAAGCGGAAAGACCTCGGTTCGATACCGCTTCGACTCTCCTTTCTCTTCAAAAGTTGTGGTTTGTGGACACTGTCTTGAGACTTTGTCCCTCACAATTAATGAAACATTAAAATGGCTCTCATCGCTGCCCATCTTAATGCAGGTCATTCTGGTGGTGACAGTGTATATACTCTCCCTCTTCCCCCACCTCCATATCCCCTTCCCCCCATTCTCCCCGTCCCTAATAAGCCTTATGGTTTCTGTGGACGTTAAGCACCATGTTTACTTACTTCACCTCCATACCCCCTTCCCCCCCTTCTCCCCGTCCCTAATAAGCCTTATGGTTTCTGTGGACGTTAAGCACCATGTTTACTTACAGTAGTTGCCTCTTTCGTTGACGGTAGCATCGGAGCCACCATTTTTACACGGCGCATAGCTGCTTAAAGGTTGAAAAATGAGTCTATAACTTTTACACGATTAGGCCGGTCGGATACCCTTCTTACGCTTCGAGCATGCCGCTTTTTTTTCAGTGTCGTCACCGTTTAGAAGATAAATGCGATTGTGGGGGGCTATTTGCTCATCATACACATGGGCCCTAATGGTTATGATTCCGGACTATCACAACAGCCATCACGGGTTGTTTTTTCTTTTCGTTTTTCTCTCCAGCTGCTGCAGCACCAACATCATTCAAAAGCTGCAACCTCTCTCTCTCTCTCTCTCTCTCTCTCTCTCTCTCTCTCTCTCTCTCTCTCTCTCTCTCTCTCTCTCTCTCTCTCTCTCTCTCTCTCTCTCTCTCTCTCTCACTAGAAGCATGTTGCAAAGTGTATTGTACAGTGTAAGTGTGCAGCGTGTTCATGTTCTTTGTGAAAGAGGCTAAGGCCTAAAAACAAATAACCTTTCTTGTTCTCTCTCTCTCTCTCTCTCTCTCTCTCTCTCTCTCTCTCTCTCTCTCTCTCTCTCTCTCTCTCTCTCTCTCTCTCTCTCTCTGACTGAATCCGAAATTCACTTCATATTATTATGTCCTATGTACAATGACCTAAGAGATAAATATATACCACTCAAATATGTCAGATGTCTATCACGCTTTAAACTGTCAATGTTGTTTGCTTCTGAAAACAAGTATCTCCAACTCTGGCTCGCTACTTTTCTACACAAGGCTTTTGATGTGCGCAATACTGTTTTGTCTAGACAGATGTTGTACCTGTGAGGCCTCACGTTGACCTAAAGTTGCTTGATTGTGTTCGTCACCACAACTGACATGGGCCCACGACCTTTTTCAATAAACCATTCACACTCAGACTCAGGCTCAGACTCTCCCCCCCCCACCCCACCCCCCACCCCACCGTGCATGTGTAGCGTGTGTGTGTGTGTGTGTGTGTGTGTGTGTGTGTGTGTGTGTGTGTGTGTGTGTGTGTGTGTGTGTGTGTGTGTGTACGTGTGTGCGTGCATGCGTGCGTGTGTGCGTGCGTGCGTGTGTGACCTTTCATGTTTCCGGGAGTTTCACAGACCAAAGCTAACGCTACGATTTCTTTGTTTCCGGCTCCGAGCCTTTCCGGCTGTTTGCAGAACCTAGATTCTGCTTTTCCGGTTAAATATAGTGTAAATGCGTCAATGCTGGAACAGCGTGCGAGTAATCAATGCAGAACAACAATAAATCCGAGGAGTTAATCAATCATATGACAACTGTAAGCCTCTCTTCGATCGGGAGACCAGTCACAGAATGTTAATTCAGTGCCAGAGGAATACTGCCGGGATTTAATCTTTTAAAGATATTTTTAGTTCTCCTGATTCACTTCTTAACCAGTCATGCTTGTACTTCCCCACCCCGACCCCCCATTCTCTCTCTAAGATTTGTTATTTGCATTCTAAACGAAATCAGCACTGCGGTTTACGCATTTAAAAAACTAGCCTTCTTAAAAATATATTTCGTCCATTGTCGAAGACATATTTTTTTATAATCGCCCTGATATAACCGTAAAGGTTGACTGGGAGTAAACCACCAAGTTATATATATATATATATAGAGATAGAGAGAGAGAGAGAGAGAGAGAGAGAGAGAGAGAGAGAGAGAGAGAGAGAGAGAGAGTATCTCAAAATGCCCAGTTAAATTTTGTTGTTGTGGTTGTTTCGAATTTAAAAAGCGAGTTTTCTGAACGGAAGTTAGCCGCACTGGGTGAACACATAACACCATCGTGTGTCATTGCTCGCCTGTCGCAGATTACAGCCTCGTTGATGTTCGACACGAAAGGTGCGTGCTCACGTCTTAAAGTATAGAAGCCGCGAAAGGCAATAGGTCTGCTACAAACAAATTTGATGATGGTTTGGAACAGCCGATTTCTGCTAGTCGTCATTCACGAAACTCCTCTCCTTTAAAAATAATAATTTCATTCACTAACACACACACACACACACACACACACACACACACACACACACACACACACACACACACACACACACACACACACACACACACACACAAGGCTTTGTCGTTGTTGTTGTTGTTCGTTTTGGACCGAAATCGTCAACATGTTTTTATTCCTCCGTAATCTGTTTGTCGTTGTCGTTGTTGTTTTTATCTGTTTCGTCCCGAGGTGACCCTATGAGGTTGATGAGACGTTAAAATTCAAGAGCTAGCTAATTAACTGATCTGTCCTGCTTGATGAGGGGGTGGGAGGGGGGTGTGATCTAAGAAGGCTACGATTTCCTGTAAGCATACAACTAATCTTGAAAATACTGCTGGTTACAGGTGATCACACACACACACACACACACACGCACGCCCCCCCCCCCCCCCCCCACCCCCCCGACACACACACAGAGGCAAGGCTTTGTTGTTGTTGATGTTGAGAACTATAAAGCGAACATACAAAGGAAACACGCATGATTCCATCATGTATTGCATCTTCCAGTACAAGATTGTGTCATCTTTTTCCCGTTATATGATTGCTTTTTTCTGCTCTTTTTTTTTCAACCATTGCCTTTTATCGATTGTTTTTGTTGTGGGTTTTTTTTTATGCGATTGTTTTTGTTGTGTTTCTTTTCTTTTTATGCGATATTTTTTCATGTTTGCTGTGGATGCATCATGCAAGAAAGGGCCTAAACACACAAACGTTTTGAAAGAACGCTAATTTTAATGGAGAAGAAAAGAAAAAAACGTACGCAAATTTTCGACGTAATTAAGCCCCTTTGTAAAACAACAAAACCACAGTTAAACGATGACAGGTTGAATGACAGAAAGGCTCGAAGAAATAAAAATTTCCGAAAACCTCAATAAAACAAGCAAACAAACAAAATACAACCGATCTACAACTGCTAACTGTGCAAAATACTCTTATTCTGCGAAATTTGGATACTTGTTACACGAACTGATGGTTTCTGTGACCCTGCCCGGCACATGTAATACATGAGAGAGAGAGAGAGAGAGAGAGAGAGAGAGAGAGAGAGAGAGAGAGAGAGAGAGAGAGAGAGAGAGAGAGAGAGAGAGAGAGTTAGTTAGTTAGTCAGTCAGTCACTGAGTCAGTCAGTTAGTTAGTTAGTTCAAAAATGTCCGTTGTCCCGCGCTGCAAATCGTATTTCGTAAGCGCCTTCTCGTCAGGCAGCCTGCACCCTCTACATGAAGTCTATTCACAAGTTCCCAGACCCAGTACGAGGAATAAATATTTGCCGTAACAATGGTACGGGCGAGTCTTCCTGTTTTAGGAATGAAACTTCCGTGAACACTGCCGAGCGAGAAGGCTCAAAAACAGCTCCACACAGTAGCGTTGTACTGAAGTCGATCAACCAAGGCCAAGCATGGCAGAGCCACATGCATATTATTCTGTGTCTGTGGGCATAGCCCACACATCGAGGCACGGCTCGTGAACAAGTTGTTAGTACAGGAGACGTACTGTTGTTATTCCGATTCGTCAAACGTGGGTTATTGTATACATACATGCACCATGTGTATGTGGCTTCGACACTGATACGGACTGCTGAGCTCAAAATGGCAACACTCACGGTGCGACTTTCAAATGTCGATTTTTAACAGGACGAGAAATCGATTTAAAAAAAATAATTGCTGTGTGTCAAATTTTCTCTCTCTTTCTTTTCTATCGATAGAGCCCCTGATGCTTCTTCGTTTTGGTTCCCCTTTCAACAATTAATTATTTTTTATATATATATAAAACAGTAATGAAATAAAAGAAAATGCATTCATACCAATATGACTCGGTAAGATTTTACAAAATATGAAAACTCTGCCGACATAAAATAAAGTCTTGCGAACTTTATGGGATAACAACAATAACAATATACTTTATTCATCCCAGCGGGAAATTAAAGCTGTAGTGCGATCGCTCAACGAAGAACATATCTCAATAATTGTAAGTCATCAAACACACGCACATACACACTCTTAGACATACGCCCCCTTTCTCTCAATATGCATATATGTATGATGAGGTATGAATAAACAAATAGCATTTATCCACTTAGGAATATCAACTGACACGCTAAATCTTATTACAAACACAGCGAAACTTTTTAAAGCTCAGGAGCTGTGTGAACAACTCAGGAACTGGGCTCTCATTCCTCATCCCATTCTTCCCCCGTCCCTAATAAGCCGTACGGTTTCTGTGGACGTAAAGCACCGTGAAAGAAGAACGACGCTTTTATTAAATTAATAAACAAAATTATTAACTAAACAAATCTCAATGATAATAGATTATTTATGGCGCCCCATCTAACAAGAGCCCAGAACGCTTACACAGACATAAGGATACACTAATTTCATCACACACACACACACACACACACACACACACACACACACACACACACACACACACCACACACACACCACACACACACACACACAAGTTTGTTTTAAAAAAAATCTGAAACAGAATGACTGCGAGCGTTCTAAACTGACAAGATCCAAACACAAAAGGTTCAAAATAAATAAGCGTTCGTTTGAACCTTTTTGTGTTTGGATCTTGTTTTAGAACGTTAGCAGTCATTCTATTTGGGATACTGTGTGAGGTGAAGTGTTGCTTAATATCCTCAGATGTCAGTTGACATATTAGGGACAAGTTGTGACCAATGCCGAAGCACGGTGCAATAATTCTTTACGTCCACGGAAACCAGAAGGCTCGTTAGGACGGACAGCCCAGGACGGCCACCTCGACTCTCACACAGCTCCTGAACTATGATACTGTGTGTCCGTGTCAGAATAAATAAGCGTTCGTTTGAACCTTTTTGTGATTGGAACAAGTATATTAATTTTAACTCCATACGTACCAAACCGTCCCCGGAAGCTATTCCTTCGACCCAGCCCTCAGGCAGATTGTGATGCCATTCCTCGTCCAGGTGGAGGACACAGTTATCTCCCTCAGTTCTTGAGTTGTCGTTCTTGTCGTACAACGAAAATCGAGCACAAGGTTTTCGATACCAACACAGTCTTCGACACTGGCGCTGATTGGCCACTCTGTAACTTTTCAGAACGTCGAGGTCCTGGAGAGGGTCTGCTAGGACACAGTCTGCATCGTTCAATAGAAGACAGCCATAACAAAATAGTCCAAGAAGAAATTCAACAGAAAACCGCTCGGTCATCATTGTCAAGGGTCCGGTGCTTACAGCCAAAATATAATATTGCTGTCGTTGTCTTCAAAAGGACGTGGAAAAGACGTTGACTGAATGAATTTTGAAGCGAGATATAAACAGCCTTGATTCTCAATGACAAACTGATACATTTTTTTTTTGTATAAGCATGGCGAGCATGGTAAGTAGGCCTAATAATTTATTATTATAAAAAGCTGAGCTTGTTCGTTAATATCTGTTTAACGCCGAGTTGTCTGCCAAAAAGGGACTCTCAATAATGGCTGAAAAGAGAGGAAGCCTGCACCTAACACTGCAGTGTTGCCACCAGAATGATCCAACGTTCAGATGGGCAACAGCTAAGTCACATCTCTGTCCGTCCGTCTCTCTCTCTCTCTCTCTCTCTCTCTCTCTCTCTCTCTCTCTCTCTCTCTCTCTCTCTCTCTCTCTCTCTCTCTCTCATTCATGCCTATATGCATATAAATGATGCCTGTAATTTTATATTTACTCATCAGTAGCTTAGCAAGGACTAGTTGTTGGACACGTTTTTTGACTGAACCTAAACTACAATCCTTGTAAAATAAAGTTTTCGAGTTCGACTTCTCTCTCTCTCTCTCTCTCTCTCTCTCTCTCTCTCTCTCTCTCTCTCTCTCTCTCTCTCTCTCTCTCTCTCTCTCTCTCCGAGACTACATGTAGTGCCCAAACTGTCCGTTTTCACCACAACCGAGATAGCTTTAGCCAGTGAGAACGTCACAAATGATATTTTGCGCGAAAAGCCCGAAGTGTTGTCGCTATAGCAACAGAACAAGACTTGCTGAGTTCCGAATAAAAACTTCGAAATCAGTAACTGCGCAGTTTTCATTAACTACGAAAGATTTCAGCTGCGGTCAAAATGACCGAGGCAGAGTACGTAATTCCTTTGAATGCAGGGTTCGGACTCTCAAATCATCTTGCATTCCACCGGTGGGGCAACACAAAGTAACACAATCATCCCGTGATGGTCAGCTGAAAGCTTGTGTGAACATAAAATACATGAAGCGAGGGTTAGACGTAGCGCGGAATCCTCGAAAGCCCTCGCAGAAGAGTCGTGGCTCTGTGTGCAAAACTGTGTGTATTATGCAGTCAGACTGAAACTGGAATGGGCTACTGCGTCTGAGCAGCATCGGAGCTGGTTGGCTGTTCTGGGGACAATGCTGCAGCCACGCGTGACCGAGCGAGAGGAGGAGTCGTGTTGCTATTACACACACACAATTATGGGAACATAATCATCTAGGCTTGTAGTTGCCACCCACTTCCAGTCAGCAAGCTGACCGCAGGCGCTCTTCTGAAGCTCGTCATCCTGAGTATTGATCATTCGTTTTGTTAGTTTGAACTGGCTTTGTCGACTGTGAATGCAGGAATGAAAGTTTAACACCATGGCTCATCGGGGATGGCTCGGTGGTAGAGCGACGGACTCGTGATCGAAAGGTCTTGGATTCGAGTCCCAGCAGGAAGGAGCGGAGAGAGAATTTTCTTTTCCGGGATCAACTTTCTGTGCTGACTCACTCTGGTATGCGTTCCACCCCCGTGTTACCGCAGTAGCACGTAAAAGATCCCGGTCATTCTGCCCAAAGCGCAGGTAGCAGGCTACAGCTAAACACGCATGCGTCTTACGTATGTGGTTTTGAATGAAATAGCACTGTAAACTGGTGCATGGTTGTATTAATATGGCGTACACAGAACGTGCGCCGAGGCGGCAGCAGGTTCACGTGGCACCAGCCATGTAACAACCAAACAACGCTTGATCCACTTCGGTAGATATATTCAAAACGTGCTGTGTAAAGCTACAGTCACTCGTCCAGAGTCGCATACGACTAGAGCGCAGTGGGTTTGCTCGGAAGCAGAGAATAGCGTTAAATTGGTTACAGCTCCCATTGTGAAGCACTTAGAGATGAGGAGTTCGACAAATGTTCAAATAAAAATAAAATATGGCTACCAGTGTTGTTGTTTTTAGTTGTTGTTGTTGTTTTGTTGTGTGTGTGTGTGTGTGTGTGTGTGTGTGTGTGTGTGTGTGTGTGTGTGTGTGTGTGTGGTGTGTGTGTGTGTGTGTGTGTGTGCGTGTTGTAGTTGTTGTTGTTGTTTTAACGTGCATACAGATTGTCTGGACACTGAAAATACTGCACACACTGGTAGGAATTGGTAGCGCTGTTCTTTCGGCTGCTGTAGCCTTACCCAGGATATAACAACCCTAGGCATAAATAAAGTAGCATGATCGGTTGGGTTAGCTAGTTTGTTGTGGATAATGTTTACAGTTGTTTTAGTAGGAGACAGTAATTTTTATGAGGCAGACTTCGTAGAGAGGCAATTTTGATTTGATATGTACAGTTTTAATATAGGTTGGATTTTTCATGTCTGTTTTATTCAATGGCATTTTACCCCAATGTTTGCTGTTGTTGTTGTTGAGGTTTAATTTGTTGTTTTATGATTGGCGTGAATGTATGATGAGTGTGATTGGCACCACAAAACACTCTTTGTGCAATTACGCTGACACTTGGCAATAAAGTTGCGTTGTATTGTATAAACAACAATAATGCTGTCTTCCTGATAAAAGTATACAACTAAAATGACGGTGCTACGTTATAATATTCGCATACTGTGTTAATCAACCTCAGATTCTCAAGGCATATACCTTAAGCGGATTTGTGTCTGCAGCGGAAGAAAGTAGGACATCTTAGTTTTGTGAGATTTTGTGAAGGAAACATAACAATGAAGTATAGATTTTTGACACCTGCGTTTGTTTTTACTGTTTATTCCTGTGTGTGACCAGTTCTGCTTCATTTTAGTCTGGGTTGTATAAACTTGTTTAATTTTGATCAAAAACAAACAAACAAAAAAGAGCTAATTTACTCTTCTTCTTTTTTCACTTATGTTTTCACTTTCTCATAGGGTCTTTCTCATCAGTTGATGATTTGACAGCAATAAGTCCTACTGAAAATCGCGTGTACTTCGACAAAATATTATGCGGCAACAGCAACTTCCACCTTCCCCACCCCTTTCCGCCCCGCCCACTCCCGCCCCGCCCCACTCCACCCCCACCTTTTTTTCTTTCTTTTTTTCTTCTTTTTTTTTCTTTCTGTTTTCTTTTTCTTGTCTTTTTCCATAAGCAAACAAGTCCTGACACAGGGACGAGATTCTTTTTCTTCTTCTTAAACAGGCACGAGATAAATCGTTATCTTGTCTTGCTCTGGGGCACAAATAACGTTATCTTCTACGTGAATTGGGTTTGCATTCAAGTTGTTGCACTGAAACGTCACAAACCTTGTTGAACAGGCTCATGAAAGTAGGGTAGGAAGAAAACCCAACAACCCAAGTATGGCAATCTGACATGAGGCTCAGGCAAAAAATGAATCACCTCATAATTGCACGAATGTTCGGTCTCGTGCATATTTTCAGTAGGGCTTATGCACAAACATATGTCTGTTTTGGTTCGGTGCAGCAAGACGACAGAGCATCAGTCTAGTGCAGACCTCTCTCACATGCATGATTCTCAGCATCAGCGGAAAACCTCTGTCTCTCTCTCTTTCTCTCCTCTCCCCCCCCCCCCCCCCCCCGCTCTCTTTACCCCCCCCCCCCCTCCCCCTCCTCTCCCTCCCCCCTCTTTCTCCATACTCTGTCTCTCTCAGCGCTTTCTTCACTAAAACCTGGGAAACCCGTTTCACAATGTAGGCATACGGACCACGATTTGTACTCTTGACCTGCAACCCCTCTCGTAAAATGATCCGTTCGTCTGCACCAATTTACCAATAATCATATCCTTTTAATACCCACTCCCCGCCCGCCCCCCCCCCCCCCTCCCCCCCCCCCCCCTGTTCAATTTTAAAAAAAGGCACACGTGTGTGTGTGTGTGTGTGTGTGTGTGTGTGTGTGTGTGTGTGTGTGTGTGTGTGTGTGTGTGTGTGTGTGCCTCGCTTTTTCGCGCGCGCGCGCACACACACACACACACACACCGCGTATACGCAAACACGACTTTTCTTCCTTCGTTTGCACATAGCTACGTTTTGCACATATAATATGTATTCCCCGCGTGAAATTCGCATTGCGTGTATTTGCAGCAATGCATCCTTCACTCCATCGCAGAGCTGAACCTTCCAGAAAAGTCATCTCATCCGGCACTTGACGCACGCGAAGTGAAAGCGAAAGGGGAGGGTTGGGGGGGGGGGGGGGGGGGGGGGGCGGAGGGCATGGTATGTTATGGTATCAAAGCAACGCGACCCAGTTCACTTGAAGTGATCGATGCCTAGCGGTTACGACACTCGGCCTTCGTAGTAAAAATTAATAGGCTGTCCAGGCGCAGTCACGCCAAGTTTACTCCCAAGTCAAGAAACAGGAGAATGCAGACTTTTTCTCTGTAGTAGGCCTTAACTGATCTGGCGTACACAAGCTTTACTCCAGAAACTAAGCCATGAAAATTTTACTTCCCCCTCTAAAAAAGGAGCAAGCGAGCGAGAGAGAGAGAGAGAGAGAGAGAGAGAGAGAGAGAGAGAGAGAGAGAGAGAGAGAGAGAGAGAGACACACACACACACACACACACACTCACACACACACACACACACACACACACACACACACACACACACACACACACACACACACACACACCACACACACACACACAGAAAGAGCGAGAGAGCGAGAGAGAGAGACAGACAGACAGACAGACAGACAAAGGTTGTGTCCCTTTATATGTCAGCCCGACATCTGAAAAGATTAAGCCCTCCATCTTCAACATTTTAATTATAAAAAGCTGATGAAGATGTGAGGCTTAATCTTAATCCCTTCAGTCATAATTCCTCACTTAGAACTTTCAACCGAGTTTATGAAACTGAGCGGAACTGAACGGAAGAAGAAGAAGAAGAAGAAGAAAAAAGGGTCAAGGTACCTGGTTCACTAAACGGCTACACGCGGCCTCTTTGATCTTTTCTCCTCGGGCGCTGTGAGCACGTCCGTCTCGTGCTGAACTTCAAACCATGCTAACTCCAAACACTGGTTTACGACATCCTTCCTCGTAAACTCCAAGCACTGGTTTACGACATCCTTGGAGCTATTCTCCACTCTCGACATCCTTGCAGGAAGGGTTCCGGAAAGCGACGCTTGGAGTATGCCCTCCTCGGTGTCGGAAATGAAAGGAAGCGTGGAATGTGACTGCAGATCCAACGATGAACGTAATACGCAAATCCGACGGCCACCCGGGCTTTCACACAGCTCCGGAGCTCAATTCAATTCAATTCAAAAACTTTAATCATCCCACAAGGGGCAATTTTGTTGTGGTCATGGCGGGCTCATAAAAAATACATAAAGTTAAGAGAACAATACAACAAACAAAAGAGTCTTACTTTAACCGTAGTATAGTTATAAATATAGAACAATTATGATGCAGCCACATCTAAAGTTAGACTGTTTTCACGCTTCTCTCATGGCACCTTCTAGCCCATTTTACAAACAACTGGCCATTATGTATTCTCTCTGGGCGGTGAACATGGGGCACGTGCTTAACGCTTTCAGTTGCACGCAGCCCACACTGAGACCATGGACCTACGTACAGGTCCATGCTGAGACGCTCGAGACAGGCACTGTTGGGTCCAGTCCATGGACTTACATATACGTACATCGTTGGGCCTGCAGTCACACTCCAAGCCTCCGTAAGTTCCGGCACCGGTCCGAGGAAGGCACACTGTAAGCATCGTTTTCTGGAACCCTTCCTGCAAGGAAGAAGGCTGTCGTAAACCAGTGCTTAGAGTCTGCGAGGAAGGATGTCGTAAACCAGTGCTTGGAGTTTGTGAGGAATCTTAAACCAGTGCTTGGAATTTGCGAGGAAGGATGTCGTAAACCAGTGTTTGGAGTTTCCGAGGAAGGATGTCGTAAACCAGTATTTGGAGTTTGCGAGGAAGGATGTCGTAAACCAGTGCTTGGAGTTTGTGAGGAAGGATGTCGTAAACCAGTGCTTGGAGTTTGCTAGGAAGGATGTCGTAAACCAATGCTCGGAGTTTGCTAGGAAGGATGTCGTAAACCAGTGCTTGGACTGAGTTTGCGAGGCCAAGGATGTCGTAAACCAGTACTTGGAGTTTGCGAGGAAGGATGTCGTAAAGCAGTGCTTGGAGTTTGCGAGGAAGGATGTCGTAAACCAGTGCCTGGAGTTTG
>JABMCL010000438.1:690000-727500 GCA_018857735.1 Alviniconcha marisindica | reverse complement strand
GTAAACAACGCTTTTAAGCCTAACTTGTGACTTGGTCCGGCCCCGATCAGAAGCCACTGACTGACATTGCCGTTATTATTGGCATCTGGATGTCTCTAGCCAGAACGTTGGGGCCAAAGCAAAATGTTTGTTGTTGTGCTAAGACTTCCCTGTCAGGATTACTTTGAGCTATGTTATCTTAAAGATATGACAAACGCCCGAAGACGGAATGCAGCTGCTGCCGGAGTGGCGGATAACACTGCACTTGAATCTGCGACAGTGTGTACAAATGTGGGAAAATGGTTGCACACGCTACCTTCTCATCTAATAATTTTACATATTATTGGGTGAACCTCACGGTTTTAACTAAGCAGTGCTGTCACAGTCAAACAAACTGTTCGGGATCGGCTCAACAAGATAGGCTGCTGACATTTAAAGGAACTGTGCCAAGTGATAGGCTTCTGACACTTAAAGGAACTGTGTTGGCCAGTACTACTAGAAACTCAGATTAAAGAAACAGCTGATATATAAGCTTGACAGTGAAGTCGACTTGTTGATATATAATTACTGGAAGCCAAAAGCGGGGACACTGGCATGGTCTGGTCAGTCAGTGTGATTATGACGCGGTGTGTGTGCGTGCGTGCGTGCGTGCGTGCGTGCGTGTGTGTGTGTGTGTGTGTGTGAGTCAGTGTGTGTGCGTGTTTAAGGGTATGTAAGTGTGAGTGTTGCAGTTGTGTTGCAGTTAAGTAAGCAATCCGGCCGGCTTAACAAAATAGCATCAGTAGGCCAACGGTGACAGTGGCAGACTGAACCGAGTTTTCCGAGTGCGCACGGTGTCGGTCCCAAAAGCGAATCTCGTAGCCTACTTCCGAGTGGTAGCTAGCCTACAGAGAACAGTGACCGAATCAGACAAGTATTCAGCTGCAGCAGGGTTCAAGACAAGCCAGACCACAGACAACACACACACACACACACTACAGGCTTGTTATCATTATCTCTGGCAGCACAGAAAACTTTCCGTTTAATTCATATCTGAGAAGAGTAGAGTGAGCAGGTCACTGACAACTCTTAACAAGGCCGCTGTTTCAGCCGGCTGCAACACTTGTCACGAGCACGTCAAATTCGACTTCATTTCTCAAAAATTCAGGTCGTCATACTTTCACTTTACACCGACTTTGATCTCCTCTCCCTTTGACTAATCGCCCTGATATAACCGAACTGGTTTACTTGGCGTAAAACTCCTAGTTACCACTACTACTACTACGTATCATATATATATATATATATAGCTACTACTACCCTTTGACTCTTTTCCCTTCGCAGAGGACAGCCTGCTGATGCAAGCCGCCAACGCCAGCCAGTTCCCCGCCCCTCAGAGCTTCTCCCTCAAGGCCGAGCCCGACCCCAATTGTGACCCCACACAGCAGTTCTGCGAGCAGTGGCTGCCTGGCACCTACGTTCTGAGAGTTGGTTAGTATGAATCTCAAACTCCAAGCACTGCTTTCCTTCAACCACTGCCGTTGCTGATTATGCCATAAGTCTCGGAAAACTGTCAGTTACATGAACGAAAGAAAGAAAAGGAAAGAAAAAATGAAGAAAAGAAAAAAAGAAAAAAAGAAAAAAAAGGAAACCGGCTCCTTGCTAGTTGGAGGAGGGATGTTGTAGACTGACCTGCCATGTTTTCCGTTCTGTGCTGCTGTCCTCATTGGTCTCAAGTCTCTGTTTGCTGCCCATTTCAAGTTGTGTGTAAATTAAGTTTTGTATAGTCAGTATGCACGTGTTGTGCGGGTGCCTGTGTGTGTGAGCGTGTGTGTGCAGGTGTGTGTGTGCATGCACTTAGAACAGTCCCTATTGACAAGATTTTATGCATTATTAATACTTTAATTAGCCTATTAAGTACTATTCTATTTGGAGTCAAACTGCAAGCCACTTATGATATCATAAACCAGTGGCAGTGCTTAGTGTTAGAGTTTGGAGTTAGAGTATAATGTTAACGATGAATCTATATCTATATCTCTATACCTTACATTCCAAAACATCCAGGCTTCTGACACTGGTGCAGCTGTGTTTGGGCAGGGTGAGGCGGAGGGGGGCGGTGGGGATGGAGGTGGGGGGGGGGGGGGGGAACTGCACAGTGCAGCTACTGGGTTCTGGCAGCTGACAACAAGGCCGTCTTATGATTCGACAGACTTGGACTGGGCAGCTGTATTGACAAGGTGGTTTCTAACAAAGAAAGACTTTTTGAATAATGACAATCATTAAGTATGAGTCTGCAATGTTAACAGCTTGATTGACGTTTATAGTTTTGTTGTGTGTGTGTGGGGGGGGGGGGGGGGGGGGGGGGGGGGGGCGGCACTGTTTAAGGTACTATTCTCAAACGTATTTTGTGTCCAACAGGCAGGACAGATCAAAATCAAAGCAGTACATCAAAGAGTGTACTCTACTGAATGGTCAGTTGATCTTTACATAAAATTTGGAAAATGAGTTCCTTTCACATTGAATGTTGCCCCTAGTGAACTACTGCGTGCACGCACAAAGGGGAACAAAAAGTTTCAATATTTTTTTCTTCACTCCTTTGCTTGGTAAAAAAAGAATGTATTTGATTAATTATCATCTTTTCAGATATCTGCAATGGAGAGTGTGGCAGCAAACACCCCCACAGCCAGCTGTATGACCGCAAGCAGACCAACTTCACCATCACCAAAAATTAATAAGCTTGAGATTTAAGTTTGAGACTCAATGTCAATTTTTTCTCTCCATAACTGTGCTTGATAACAATGTGCTTTTTGTATGCCTCCACATTGCTCTGTCTGACTGAAGGTCATGGTACAGATGTATGTAATAAAACTTACAAAAAACCCACACAACAACTACAGAGCGCCCCCCCCCCCCCCCCATGTTCCCCACCACACATTTTTACTTTTAGGACAGTATCTATAATAAAACAAATCTAAAACAATTTTTATGCTTGTCGCCTCATTTATTTTTTTCAATCAATGCAATATAACATTTACATCCATATGTTAACAGTCTAACATCATTTCAGCTACTTCAGCATGCATGGCACACACACGCATGCACACACACACACACACACATACTTTCAGGACAGGTAAGAGATTTCTTCTGCAAAGTCACACACTCTAACACTGTAAACCACAAACATACACCAGAACCTTGACACATCTATACTGTCCTCTCTTTTGGCAGCAAAAACAACCATTTCTATACTCTTGCTCCACACTGCCACCTGAAACAGATACAGATACTTGATATGTGTGTGTGTGTGTGTGTGTGTTGTTGTTGTTGTTGTTGTTGTTGTTGTTGTTGTTGTTGTTGAGTGTGTGTGTGTGTATAATAATATATATATATATATATATATATATATAGAGAGAGAGAGAGAGAGAGAGAGAGAGAGAGAGAGAGAGAGAGAGAGAGAGAGAGAGAGAGAGAGAGAGATTTTACAGGGATGTGAAAAATGAAGCTGAATGAACTGGAGAAACAAAAATTAGGAAGACAGAATTCCTGGCAGCAGGTGAAGCCTAGGAGTATGGCAGATGAAACTTAGAGCAATATTATTGACACCAACTCCAGAGACCAAGTTTAGCTGGTGGAACTGTTCATAGCTCTGAGTTGCACAGAAGAGAGGACCTTAATTTCTGCATTGACAGTATCCCATCATGATCATGGGACACAAAAAACAGGATGAAAGATAACAAGTATTGCTTACAATTTTAAAAGCACAACAGAATGTCATGCCTCATGATGAAAGATATAAGTATTGCTTACAATTTTAAAAGCAATCGGAATGTCATGCCTCATGTCTGAGAAACCCTGACACAATTCTTCTTTTATGACCAAGACTGCATTTCAGCATAAATTTCATGCATATATATATATATATATATATATATATATATATATATTATACATAATATATATATTATGTACATGCAGGAATGTTTCTGGTTGCTCAGATAGTTCATAATGATGTTGTGTGTCATTTTAGGTACTAGTACTACTAGCAATCTGGAACCAACTTTGACCACAAGTTTCAAATTATGCCGCAGAGTATGTTTGTTAATCAATGTTGTGCTTTTAATGAAAGTCTTCTGTACTTTCTTTCTTTTTCTTCCTTTGTTGTTGTTGTTTTGTTTTTGCTTTTGTTTTTTTGTTTTTTTGGAGGGGGGGGCACTTTTTGCAAATGTTTTAAATAGACATGCTACAAATATATATCCGTCATACCTCTCTGAAATCTCTCTCTCTCTGATGATGAAGTGATGCTTAATGTCCTCAGATGTCGGCTGACATATTAGGGACAAGCTGTGACCAATGCCGAAGCATGGTTCAATAAATCTTTATGTCCACGGAAGCCAGAAGGCCCGTTAGGACAGACAGCCCAGGACGGCCACCTGGACTCTCACACAGCTCCTGAACTATGTCTCTCTCTCTCTCTATATATATATATATATATATATTATAATATATATGCCAGTTTTTACGGATAAATATTCACCTTGCCCTGGAAAAGAAAAAGTTGCTGGTACCATGTACCGGCTGAAACTGAGCACTTTGTGTGACTTGCTGGAGATCTATACTCTGTACCCTGGGTTCTGGAACAGGTGGAAGCTCCAGCTAAACAAGACCACTTCTGGTGTTGACCAGCAAGCAAACAAGTGAGCACTCACTGTCACACCAGATGCTGTACACATCACATGCAATATTTGATGACAGATTTTCCATGGCACGAGCATAAAGACAACATTGACACTGGAAGGTCTGGCGTCTCAATGTGACCTTCATTTTGTGGACCATGTGCCATTATGGAGACTGGAGTGGTGAACAAATTTTATTTTTAAAGAAAGGATAAAGCATGACCTCTCTTATGGGGGGGGGGGGGGGTGCATGGCAGAAACCTGGGCACATTATTACTATATTAGGCCTAGATAGTGTTGACTGTACCAGCTGACTGATGGTTGCTGTTGGTACCGGAATTGTTATTGCCAGTTTCACATACTGGTAATCTCAACAATCTAGTGGAGGTTCTGAACATTAAAGCATAGTTACCCTGGTGCAGAAACTGTCTTCCTTCCTGTGTGAAAGGCCCTGTCATCTTTTTTCTTCTGAAGTGGACTCCACCCGCAGGCCTGAAATCTTCACGTGTTTGACATTCTCCCTTCCAGGTCCAAACCCAATCAATGACAAGTACTTTTCAGCTGCAAAAAAGTGAAATATTACCTATACTAGTACAAACACACTCATATCATGGTTGCATCGCAAAACAAGGAAAGAAAGTGCTCCACCTATGAGTGCCTACCAAGTTTTGTTGTTGTTTTATGTATTAACTTTACTTTTGAAAAATTCCTTTGAACAACTAATTTGAGCAAAGAAAAGACTCCCTCCCACATGGTTGTAACCCTTTGGCTTTGAAATTGCACTGTGACCCTCTGAGGTTAAATTAGCTTTTGGGGTTAGCTGCTAAGGTTAAAGGTATTATAATAATGCTTTTAATGTGACATTATTTTTGTACTTAAAAAAAAAAAAAGACCTAAAAGTAAAACTCAAAATTTGTTGAGCTCTTGGTTTGTTTGAACAATGATGTGAAGGTGGGAGCTTCTGCTGCTGATGGTGGTAGAGAACCTGACAGAATGAAATGATCTGGTGGCAAACAAACAATGAGAAGAATTTGCTCTCGAGTTACAACAGGTCTGTAAAAATTAAAGGCTGAGGGAGAGTTTTGATCAGGCTCTGTCCTATCCATAACAACAGTCAATGAGTACATAATTATAGTTTTATTACTTCAAGGAATTTAATGCATGCACTAGACAACACAAAAACATGGATGACCGTAAAATCAGCTCAAACTGAATGACAACAAAACAGAAGCTCTTTCTTCTCTTTCCCTTTTCATCTTCCTTGAAACCTTCTACCGTTTGCCTCCCTGATTCGATTACTCTGGGCTCTCACAACATCCCCTTCTCTGATTCTGCCAGGAATCTTGGATTCATTCTTGACTTAAAACTGTCCATGAAGAAGCATGTCATAAAAATCTGCCAAACTGCTTATTTTGTGCTTAAACGCATTAGTTCAATCCACAAGTTTCTCACTGAAGACACAGCCAAGGCTCTTGTTACTTCCTATCCTCTCACAGCTTGACTACTGCAATTGTCTCCTCATGGGTACACCTAATTCTGTCATCCGACCTCTCCAGAAAATTCAAAACTTTGCTGCAAGACTCATTCTCTTGGCACCCTGTCACCACCACTCAACACTTCTCCTTGAAAAAATTGCACTGGCTTCCCATTTCAGAACGTATTAAGTATGAAGTCGCTTGTATACATGTGTTTCAGTGCTATAAATCTGGTCCTGCTTAATTCCAGTCAGCAATAGTCCGGGGGTAGAAGGAGAATTTTCTGAAGTTGCTTTGGGAGGCCGAGATTTGGAAGGTGTTTGAAAAGGACGAGTAGAATTGCAGTTCAGGTTGACTGCACGGCGGCTTGGGAGTGCTGGTGGTGGTGGTGATGGTGGTGGTGGTGGTTGGGGGAGGGGGCTGGGGTAACCCCTTGGGACACCACTTTAAAATAATGACTGAGATTTAACACTTGTAACAAAAATGAAGTATGAGTGGAGAATTTAAATACTAGATCACACTTTACTACTAAACTACCATACTACTATTACTAGTGCTGCGTAGTACTAGTAGCAGACGACCAGTTTGAGTGCTCTAGTCTTACTTGAAGTCTTTTCATCCCAAGTTTCATCCACTGTTTTCTTTTTGACGCTCATTGACTTCCACGCCACAATTCCTAATAAATTCCAAGCTGCAAAAAAGTACAGAAAGTTTCCATATTTTTTTAAGAAACTGATTTTAGTTGGATCACCATAGCGGTATTTCTTCATTTTGGTATGACCGTCACGGTCACCGGAAACGGAAGTTAAGACCTTTATAGTTTCATTATTGACGAGAGAAGGTGAAGGACACTTTCGTCGCGGGAAGATGGCTCTTACTATCGATTCTAGTTCGTTTAACACCGCTCCAGAAACAAAATGTAATTTGCTACCTTGTACAATAAGCAAAGACGGAGACGCAAATGTTACAAGATATTTTGAGACTTCTGTAAGAAGAGAAAACGGCGGTGAGCTCATTTTTCCTTTTTCTTGTCACGATGTATGCAGTGTTTATTTTCAACTTTCATATTAACAATAACATGGGTTCAGCATTCATAATCACTTGCAATCAAAAATAAAATACCTAGCACTCATGTTTGACAAGTTACATTGATGTGATTTATCATTTGATCGTCAAGTAGTGACACGGAGGAGGGGGGTGGGGGGCTTAAGCCATAACGTGCGTGCTGTCAACTGTCGTGTTTTGTTGTGTGCATTTTTTCAAGACTCTGGTTCATGAAACTATAGTATAATTAAAATGTTTGCGATCCCTACTGATGGAGAACAATGTATGAACGATAATGTGGGTGTGACTCTTCCAGTCTTAGCGCCACTTAGGCTTAGGGGGGGGTTTAGGCAGCAGACACATAACTTGCCATGATTACCATTGAGTGATACTCACCCACTAATTGGCTTTGCTCTGTCCCTGCCAGGTTTGACAGCATCATTCCGAGGACGACCTCTGAATGGGCAGGAAGTTGTGCTCCCAGCAGGTTATACAGGTAACTTTTTCTTCTTTCACAATCATGTGACATTACTGACAGCGACCAAAACACAACACAAATGTGAAGTAAATCACTGCTTTTTTGCTGTGGGGATTTATTTATTTTGGAGGGTGGGGGGAGCAAAGTGAAGTTGAATCAATCAGAGGTCGTATTGAAATTTTATTAGATTGTTACATTGTAAATGGAATTTAGCCTACAACTACTTGAAAGATAGTATTCTGTCCAAGTTGTAGTGCAAATAAGATAGTATTCTGTCCAAGTTGTAGTGCAAACTCTTAAGAGTCTTATACAGTTATAGTTATATTATTATTAAGTCTTTTATTAAAGAGTTTGTTTCAGATGAAGCTTTGCGTTTAGTTTTAAGACAAAGCAAGTATTATAATAGTAATACTATAAATTCATGCTGTGCACTGCCATCCATGTGTGCTGTTATTTTAATCATTTATGTTCATGGTCATGCTTGTTATAGGAGTGGTGCTCCGAGAGCAAGGGTCAGCAGTAACGGAGGACCAGGATCGCTTGTTGAGGGTTGACCAGCGCTTCACTTCCTTCACCTCATGGAACCTTGACAAGCCACCGAGCGCAGATGACAAACTCAACAAAGCAATGCAGTGGATTGACATTGCAAAGGCTGTGAGTATGCCAAATGCAATTGTATTTGTCATGTTGGGGGTATTTACTGATTAAATTATAAATGTGCATGTTAGTTAGCAATTGGATTTCAAGAATATGTCCCGCCAATGGTATAGAAATACCTTGGAACAAATGTACACATGTACTGATGTAGACATACATAGAGATCTGCACATCCTTATGGTAAATGTACTATATTCCAGCATCAGATATTTTTATGTGCACATCACTGTATTAGTTTTAAGACAAGCATAGTCCCATGTAATAGGATTTCACCTTTCTTTCAAAGAATCTTTCTGATGCACTTCTGTGTGATGAAAATGTTGACGTCAACTTTTTGTACCCTTGCAGCTTCATCGACCTGTGGGTGAAGAGAGCAGCCAAAAAAGTGTTACAGGAAAATGAGGCTTGCTGTAGCTGAGTGAAGACATGTTTGTGCCCTGCCCTGGCAACTAAAATGCTGTGTAAAAGTTGAAACAGTGTGTAGACTGTGTGATTGGGAAATATGAAGATGTTGAACTGGCTTGCAGATGGTGTGACTGGTTTTGCACACATGTTAGACTGGCATATCAAGTGTTCAATAAACAATTTTTTAAAGCCAAACAGTCTCTTTATAACATGTTTAGTTGTGCGACAGGTGTAAGTGTATTGCTTGACATTCAGATTGTGTGGAATCTGACTGGCTGAGGTCTTTCTAAAGACATTGCTTCACAGTCACACTTAGGGGCCAAAAATCAAGAGCAATAATTAAAACAGTACATGAGGAAACATTTGCAGCAGTACCATTCTGTGTGCATGATAGGCTGACTGAATTTTTTGTCACCAGCCAACCAAAACATCTGAAAGTGTTTGATAGCAAGCAAGAGACTGAACTTGCAGATGTGGCCAGGGTGGCCAAATAATTGAAAGCAATACAAAATTTCATGCAAAATGATACTCATTACATTGACTTGGGGGAGGGGGTGCACACCAGGCTTGGCCAACCAGTGGACGGCCAAAAGACCAAAATCTTGCATGCAGGTCATGGTGACAAAGTGTATATATATATATGACAACTGTTGCTAATGGGGTGCTATATTTAGCACTGATCATCAAAGCAAATTATGCCACCCGATTACTATTAGCAATGGAATCAACTTCCAAATTTATCAGTTGAATTTTGTCATGGCCTTGGCGAGTTTCACAAAAGCTGTGAGCAAACATTTTAAGTAAAGCTGTAGCTGGACTTGTCTAGCACTGTAACAGCTGCCTCCAGGGAGGTGGTCAGAGGTATGAAGGGCCTGGAAGTATTGTAAAGACTGGACCATGTGGCTGTAAAATCAAGGTGGCCTAACTGTGACAAACGATATATATCGATATTGAGTACGGTTAACCGTTTTAGAATAGTCAGAAGATGAACAAGATGCTAATAAGTAACAATAGTTTTGTAATGAACAACAAACACAAAGAGAATTTCAGTCACAGCCTGCATCAGAAAGCAACAGTGCATCACCTTTATTTGGTCATGGAAGAGGAAGTCAATAAGAAAGAAAGGAGAAAAGAAGAAGAAAAAAAGTGCAGTCAGGTGACTGGTCTTCAGTCAAATCAGAAAGACTATTCCTTGAACTGGTACCAACACTTTCTCACACACCATGTACACTTCCACTCCAGCTGAAGATGCATTTACATTTCTATACCCTACCTTAACTTTGTTAACATGTTTGTGTATGTGTGTGTTGGAGAGATAAGCAAGACATTGAATGAACTATGAAGTTTCCAGTGTATTTGTTTATATAATTAGTAGGGTTTCATTGTTCTCTGGGTTCTGTATTATGTTTCTGTCATTCCCATTGTTTTCGTATTGTGTGTTTCAGGCTCCTGTTAGGTTAAGCACTTTATAATTTATACTCTTACATTATGTTACATTAAACTCTCCAACTACGTCATCCTGATATGAGCCTTTCAAGACTGTCATGGTTGCTTGGGCATTAAAAACCAATTATCTATCTCCAACCACAAAACCTAGTGATTATCAAGTATCTATTTAATGCCAGTTAGCTATCTCCAACCACAAAATCCAATGATTATCAAGTATCTATTAAAAACCTATTAGTATTATCTATCTCCACAAAACCCAGTGATTATCAAGTATCTGAAGCATGAACATTACAAACTGCTTGAATTCAAAGTTCATGTACTTGTTTTTTCCTGCAATGATTCAGTCATGTTCTAAGATTCTTTCCTATTGTTGTTTTACAAATCACATGCATTCATTCATCCATTAAAAACAATAGTTTATGGCACAAACACAGTTCCACTGGATTAGAGCTAAAAAGCACACAATCATTATCAACTACAATACCTAAACAAACAAAAATCAGTTTGATCAAATGAGTTATTTTTTCTCAGACTACAGATGTCAAGGAAACTGCTGTAAAACAACCATTTCATTTCAGATTCCCAAAGTCAAAGAGGAATAACCCTTTGCACAAAAGTCTTTCAGTATTTATATTCCATAATTATTATTTTTAAATCTGCGGCAATCTAAGCATGAACACTTGCAGAACAAGACAAAATACTGACTATACGCATGTATACTGTGAAGTGAGGAGGTCCCTTGTATCTTTCATTTTCCCCATGGCACGAAAAGAAAATGTACAACTCTGTCAGTCTGGAAAACTTTGCAACACATCTCAGGACATGTGACTGCATGTCATAAAGTGAACACACACTCATAATTATGCAAACTGCCAAAGATTTGGGCATGGATAGCCAGCTGTTTTAGTCTTAACTTATTAAGGACTAAAATGACCAAGACATAATTGTCAAGTGGGTCTTCCAAAATTTTCAGTGAAGCTATATTTTTTACCTTTACTTTTCATTGCCACCCTAGATGAAAAAGTTATCCTGTAACCAAGCAAACCCAAGGCTGAATGGACAGACCTTGCCCATGTTTAGCATTTATGACTGCTATTTAGAAACAGCTCTGTATAGAGATTTGTTTCTAATTGTAAGATGGTGGGAACAGCTTGGAGTTTATTAGTAGTTTACACACATAAAACTGGGTGCAAAACAGCAAGCTATCCATCTACTACAAAACAAATGATGATGAAATGTCATTTTATGTGACAAAATGAGCTTCTTGCAGTGATGTGATCTGTATCTGTCCTACATAAAAGATATAGATCAAAATTAAGTTTGTCAAAGTCCACTATGTTTCAAGTAATAGATTTGAACCAAATGTTACTGCCTATACTTCTATAAATAAAGTGTCTTGGTTTTTACTATGCATCATACTGTCATCCATGTTGTTCTGCACACTTCATAAATTATATTACACAGATTAATAATTGTTCATGTAAAGCAAATTATGCCCAGCAACACTGCACTTTAGAAAAGTAATTGTTTAGTATGATCAGAATTGACAGCAGCACACTAGTTCAAATAAATGAAGGATTAGTCCATAATGTGCTATAAAACTTGTTTACAGACCATTTTCCCAAAGGATTTTTCAGTATGTATACTGAACTGACATCAAAATACCTCTTCTTTTTTTTATTCAAGCAGACTCTCACACAAAAGACATGTCTCCATGTGATACTTGGTGCAAATTTTCAGCAGTTGTAGTCTGGTACTTGTACTTCCTAGTCACCTAGACATTATAAACTTAAAAAGCCAGACCTCTGAAACCCTGTGTCATAATCTTCACATAAAGATGCAAAGTGGCCAAGCAGATCTCACTCTGGCATTCCACAGCTTGTGTTTTTGCACAGTGGGGGTCCAAGGTTTGATTCTGGTTCAATCCGGCCTCAATGCAGTGTATTGTTTTGTAGCCTGGCGAGCAAGCTGGACTGAATGTCAGATCAGGACAAAAAGCATGTCACACCTATGTGCTGGCTGTGCAAATAAAAGATCCCTAGGCATTTGGAAATCAAAGAAGCATAGCAGATGTTTCCCCTGATGCCTTGGCAAAACTAAGAGATATCCCACACACACTAGCAGGACTAGGCAGCACTGCTCTTGCAGCCTTGGGTATTATGAGCTGAGTTTCATGTCAGGGATTTATTATGTGCACACATAAGCTATCATTAAACTCCACTATTCATACTACAGTGTATTTTGAGTATACTTCAGCTAATTTTATGGTGACAGGAATGTCAGAAATGTGAAAATGAAAGCTGCATTTTCCCTAAAATATCTGATTTAATAAAGATGGAGAGAGAAAAGTGCGTGAAATTGATTTTTGCCTCGCCTATTCCTGTCTGACTAAGACAGTCAATGACTGTCAATGACTGTTCAGACCATTAACCATGATACAAACATGATCCAAATAATTTGTTTCACATGCTCACTGCATTCGCTGTTACCCGTCTTGTAAATTATGGCTGAGCCCACAGAAAGCTGAGCACCTGTCAGCGTTACTGCTGAGCAGGTGAGCCTACCAAAACATAACAATCATCTCTCCTAGTAGCTGGGCATGCAGACCCTGTAGAAGATCCACAGTACGGAAGCTCAGGCAACAGGTCCTTGCAATGATTCAGTTGGCTGTGCTGAGTCACTGAGCAAGGCCACAAAAGCTTTAAAGCTGTCTGTAACAGGGCTCTTTGGGTGCCACCACCTGTAAGTGCATACAGCTTGCACACACCACGCCCTCTCAGAATCTTCAAGCCAAACAAAGCACCTGGCAAAGTCTTTGAGCCAGAAGCAGCAGGCAAACGTCTTCCAAGCTAGAAGCACCACGCAGTCAACATCACTTGGGTTGCTCCATGGACATCAGCAAGGCCTGTTGTAGCAAACTTTCTTCACTGGAGTCCTCTGAAACAGCCATTTCAAGTTTGTTAAAAGACCCGCTGGGGGCAAGGTGCAGGACAACACCTGCATGCACACAAGCAAACTTTCTTCACTGGAGTCCTCTGAAACAGCCATTTCAAGTTTGTTAAAAGACCCGCTGGGGGCAAGGTGCAGTACAACACCTGCATGCACACACTAGCAAAGCCAACTGTTTTCATGATCCTACTCCTAGGCTTACTTCATTTCAAAACAGGCTTGTCTCTTAGGTAACTAACAAACAAAGGGAGTTAACAGCACTCAACAGATGTCACGCTTGTAACAAGGCACACTACTTTTTTTTCTAGTAGGAGTGGCCATAGTCACCATTTTGAGTATTCTGCTACTATCTTTTATTCTTTGTGTCTCCATGTCGCCAGCCATTAGGCCTACTCTTATTAAAAGGCAGACATGAGATCTTTAACATGCACAATGATCTTAGTGCCTGCTGCACACAGGAAGGCCAGACAGGCAGTGACAGGTCTATACAAACACTGACTCAGAAGAACTGAAACAGTATTTCACCCTGTTTCGACCAGAAGCCAAACCCACAAACAACCTGCAGTAAAGTTTTCCAAATGGAGCAATTACAGATATAAAATACAGAAACTATCAATTCTGAATGCATTGTGTAAAGTCATCTTTATCAGAAACATAAGTAAATGCCACACCAGCTGGACCCAATATGAATGTCTGGCAATAAGACCCCCCTAAAAATGTTTTCTGAAGTAACAAGAAAAAGGAATAACTCTTGGTGTTGGTTCAACAGACCAAATATAGACCCTCAACACCATCACACCAATACAACTCTATTGCCAAGTGGCAAACGCACAAGGAACAGACCATGGTGTCAAAAATGCCAACTCACACATTGATGCCAATCATAAAAATGAGAAGTTACAATAACAAAAGCAAATGGTATTAAAAAAAATAAAAGTCATTTAAAAATAAAAAATATGCAAGATCAACAACCTGCATGCACAGCGATAAGCAGCATGTCATTTCCACTTGAAAATCAAGCAAAAAAACATCGCTTAAATCAAAATTATATGCAGACATTTAAGAACAGCCTCTGCATAGCCCTATGATATATATAAATTGCTACGCAAGCAAAAAGGCAAGCACTGCAAATGCGGCCCCACCTTTCATTGAACTGGACGATGGCGACTCCTCCGCATTGCAACTCCCGGCCGGACTCTTTCCCTTGCCTTCCAGGAAAGCAAGACGTTTCATGCGTAGCTCTTCAGCTGTTGGTGTAGTGGCTGAGGCTGACGAACTGCCGTGGCCAAGCACCTCTCCTCCTTTGGATATGGAGTCTACGATGTAGCCTTTAACAGGGAGCAACAGACACTCTCACATTCATGTTATGTACATATTCAGCCAGTAGAAGGGCAAACAGTTGCTACAATACAACTTTATTGTCTCTGTGTTGAGAAATCTGCCTTCTGGCTCAACGTTTACATAAAACACTCAATACATTTTATAATAAAACATCAACAATTCAATAAAACACAGAGCTAAAAAATGCTCAAATACAAAAGCAATATATATAACAATAACATTGTGCAGGCACACACACACATTTTTAAAAGTAAAGACTTCATTTACTTAGTGTTATTAAAAGTAAAGACTGTTTCCGTATATATATACATAGTTGATAGAAGGCCACATGGTTATCAAAAGTAAAGACTTTGTTTACAGTTTATGCACACAGTTGGTAGTTATTGAAAGCAAAGGCTTTGTTTATATGCAGAGTTGGTAAAATGGCAAACAGTTATCAAAAGTAAGACTTTGATTACATCCACAGTTGGTAGAAATATTATTAATAATAATGGATAGATCTTATACAGTGCAAAATTGTCTTTACGACACAAAATCTCAATGCATTACCATACACCATTCATGCGCACAAAGAGACATGTAGATATATATGCACACAGCCTATGCTAACATGAATGGTCTACCTAGGTTTGTGAAAAAGCCTATCTAAACAGGAAAGTCTTGAGCTGGGTTTTGAATTCAGAGCGAATGGGGATATTTCACAGACTGGCAGGCAGCAAATTCCAGACAGATGGTGTGATGAAACTGAAAGAGTACTGACTGAAAGATTTCAAACAATATTCAGGAATTTTGAAAACCTTTCACTCGAAGAAAAAGTTGTTTCAACAATGTAAGTGAAGACCTGGTTTGCATATGCTTATAGCAGGACCAATGGTTATTAAAAGTAAAGACTTTGTTTAGAACTATTATTAGTCATCCATCATTTACTGCCCTTATGCCAAACTGAACCATCTATACCATTTCAAGACATTATATTCAGAGGCCTTTAGTTCTACCTTTCATGCTATCCCATCTCAAGACATATTCAAAGGCCTTTAGTTTTACCTTCCATGCTTTTCCAGAGTGCTTGCTGAACTGTATGTCATGCAGTTCCCATTTCAAGACATTATATTCAGAGGCCTTTAGTTCTACCTTCCATGCCGTCCTTGAGTGCTTGTTGCAGTGTATCTAGTGCAGTTCCCATTTCAAGACATTATATTCAGAGGCCTTTAGTTTTACCTTCCATGCTGTTCCTGAGTGCTTGTTGCTGTGCATTTCATGCAGTTCCCATTTTCAAGACATATTCAGAAGCCAGTAGTTCTACCTTCCATGTTATCCCACTCTCAAGACATTACATTCAGAGGCCTTTAGTTCTACCTTCCATGTTATCCCACTCTCAAGACATTACATTCAGAGGCCTTTAGTTCTACCTTCCATGCTGTCCCACTCTCAAGACATTACATTCAGAGGCCTTTAGTTCTACCTTCCATGTTATCCCACTCTCAAGACATTACATTCAGAGGCCTTTAGTTCTACCTTCCATGTTATCCCACTCTCAAGACATTACATTCAGAAGCCTTTAGTTCTACCTTCCATGCTGTCCCTGAGTGCTTGTTGCAGTGCTGAGTCATCAGCTTCCACCAGTTGCCGGCTCTCTGCCAGCGCCCTCTGCAGGTACTGGTCCTCCCCATCTTCCTCTCTCCCCCCGTCCCCTTCTTTCTGTTGGTCCTGCCCCTCGGGTGTGATGAGCGACGGCTTGACCGGCTGCACAGCTGGTATGATGCGTAGCAACTGATCAGCCTCTGACTCAGCTAACTCCCCAACCACCACAAACAATGCGTATCCTGGAATGGCAGAATTGGTCATTGTAAAGATTTCAGTTTTGTTCTGCCTGCAGGGTGTTTCTTGTTCGTTTGTTACTAAATCAAAAAACAGTTGCTCTGAGCAGGGTTTTTTGTTTGTTTTTTGTTACCTAATCAAGAAAACAATTCCACTTAGCACTTTTTGTTACCTAATCAAGAATAACAATGCCACTGACAGGATACGCCTCACAAACATGTCAGATAAATTAACCAGTCTTGTGATTATGATGCACAGACCAAAACACACAAAAGGTTACAAAGATTTTTTAAATTTTATTCTTATTATTAATGTGACAGCACAAAACAATGTGCCTGTTGTTCAGTACCCTCCCATAACAAAAGCTGGTTTGCTTTAAACCTCTTACTGAGTTTTGATCTTTATTCAGAATGCTTGTGGTCAGTTGTTTTTTAGATTATATTTAAACACTTGTCAAAACTGCTGTTTCAAGACAACATTTTGGCCCTATTTGAAACACTTAGTGGCATTCTGATAGTGATACTCTTCTCCCTGACCTTAATGTGTTGCTGTCAACATTACTCACTAAAATGCCCAACTCCAGAGTCTCACCTAAATGCAACCACAAATCATTTTGAAAAATGATGTTCTGACATTGTACATTTATAAATTATATATATATATATTATATACAAAGTCAAATATACAAAGTCAAAAATCTGAAAGGGAAAATATATATCTAACATTTAAAGCATATCAGTTATATAATTCATATTGTATATTCAAGGATATAAATCCACTGATCCAGCTCATATAAACTCCAAAAGACTCTGCAACACTGTTCACTGTCCAACCTTCTTGCTGAAGCTGTGTGAGGAAGAGGGAGAGATAGGTGTTGGAGATGAGCTCAGGGCCTGTCAGCAGACTATTGAGATTGAACCACTGGTTGCCTATTTTGCGCACACAGAACCAGTGCTGACGAAAGTTGCAGATGTAGGCTCGCTGTGACCTGGAGATAGTTAAGAGGGAAAAAAGACAGAAAAGTCATTAATGTGATACGCAAAATAATGGTTACATTGCATTCTTTTATTAGTTTTAAACAAAAAAATGTATGTCACAGTACAGTTGGTACTATACACAGGCTAAAAACCAACAACAAACACATACAACACACACACAGCAACAAAAACCATAGTCTCTTCTCTTCAAATTTCACATTAGGTTTTGTGGTGCAGATTGTGCTACACTGGTTTCCGAATGTAAAAACAACAACATTCATCCACAACTTCTCATGGGTCTTGTGAACCTTGCATTATCTGGTTGCTTGGCGTGAAACAAGCAACATTACAACAATTAGCTTCCAGCCAAACCTCGTGTTGTGTCTCCTTCAGGTTGTTGTGTGCCTTGTGCTATTGCAGTATTGGCTTAGATAAGAACTGTGATCAGAAAACAACAAAAACAACTGGAAGGTCCCCGCCAAACCTTACGTTGGGTCTTGCTGTGCATCTCGTGCTGCAGGATTCTGTGATGTGAATGGTACCAGTTCCAACCCCCACACTCTGACAGCCTCTTGTAGTACTTGAATGGAAAAAAACCCACTGTCGTCATAATTGCTCGAGGGTTGCTGTGAAAGATGAAACATTCTGTTACAAAAAAAAGGTAGCTAGGGTGTATGCAAAAAAGTTTAACATTAAAACTACATATGATAGTAGTAATACTAATAGTAGCAATTATTCAATGTATAAATCTGGAGGCGGTGGGAAATGGGAGGAACCCCCACACACACACAGAAACACACTCCAAACCTTGCTTTCTGGCACCCTTCCCACAAACTCTGCCATAATTGGTTATGCCTCTAATGGAGCCCTTTTTATCTCTGTGCAGCTGTCCACCAATGCTGTCAGTGCCCTCCGAAAGGTTTGGGTGCTAATAAGACTGTCAAACTCAAAGCAAGACAGCACCAAAGCATGATGAAGTGCATCCGCCCCAGGTAAAAAATAATTCTATCTCAATTCAAATGGTTTGGTTTCATTTGTGCTGGCACAGGCAATGTGGGCATTTTTTTTTATTTTTTTTTTTTAATGATATAATTTTAGTTGCATGTTACACATTTAGTGCCGTTTCAGTATCAACAAAAAAAATTCTTCTTTTTTAATTTTATAACCTATGCAGGTCACTCAACAACAACAACAAAAAGAAGAAAAAAAGAAGGAAACAACAATGCCAAAAACTATAATAATAACATTAATATTTCATCAATCAAAAACTGTTATTAGTGTTAACATAAAAACATGATAACAGCAACATAAAAGAAAAAAAGATTAGATTACAAACAGAAGTAATAAAGTTTTAAATAAAGAGTAACATTCACAGAACACACTCAATCTGTAACTCAAGCTCTGATGCAGACCTCTAAAAAGTGCTGGTATTCATGGGAGTCAGTTCCCCCCTCCAGCATGTGTTGTCGCTCCCGCTCATCCAGATTTTGACCAATCTGTGCCAGGTCTACTGCAGTGAAGTATTGGTTCTGCAGCAGGGCATTCAGGCAATGCTGGGCACATAGTGACCCTTCTTGCTGAAACAGGGAAGCCAATCAAATCATGTACAATTCAGTGTGTTTATTTCTTTGGATTTACTTATTTGTGTCTTTTGTTAATGTTGTTTGTTTTAAAAGTTTTTCACTTTTGCTGGCTTCAGTTCAGATTTTGCATGATTCTGTTATTGATAGTGATACCCTATAGGCCTATTATGGTATTAGTTTGTAAAGAGATTGGTGTAGATTTAAGTTTTTCTAACTGAACCATCAATTGATGAAGTCAAACATGAAACATATGCTACATGTTATCTATAATTTTTTACAAAAGACCTGAGCACTCTTATGAGTGGAATATTTAGTAATACTAGTAGTGTTGTTACTGTTAGTGTTAGTGTTATTGTTAATGAGTGGAAATGTGTGAAACTGGAATATTTTTCTTCTTCTTCAGAATCCCAAAATGACAAAGAAAGGCATGCTGCACACAAACTGACATAACCCGGAACTTAACACTGGGAAGAGGATGGGAAGCTAGATTATGACCAGTTTCACTTTCACTGTTTCAGTTTCACTGTAAAGTGATAGACTATAGTCTGTAGATAGTAGCATAGAATAAAGTGAAGCCGCATGATCATGATGATGGCACTGGCAAGTAAGAGCAAATTACTATTTTAGTACTATTAGAAGTAGAAAAGAAATTAAGCACTCCAGAACACGGGAAATGAACTTAAAGTTAAATGTTTAAATACTTCATGCTCACGTGCGTGGAGTTTGATTAATTTATACAACGCTGTCCATCATGATGCAGAATCATTATGGTGACATTTAGCTTCGCGAGTAACCAACTTGGTACTGTAGAACTCTAAAACACTAGTACGGTGACAGTTAGCTTCAAGAGTAACTAACTTGGTACTGTGGAACTCCATAGCAAAACAGTTTTAAGTCAGTAACAAACCACCACTTCCAGGATGCTTTCGGACCTGATTCATTTCAAAGTGGAATTAAATATTTACTCAAAAATAGCAGGGAAAATAACTTGGGACACGGATCTTTGGCGTCCCTACTTTGGTGGCCTCAGGAATAAATTATGAAAACCACGAGTAAAAGTTTCAAGTTCTTAAACTTACCTTCTCGTGAAATATCGCCTCCATGTTGCAACATACAGGGGACGTAACTGTCTATAAATTAAGAGTTACCTCCAGCCGTGTTAACTGGGAGAGTGTCAAACTCAAGTCCTTGTCGAAACTGAGAGGTCCCCCGCATGTAAAAAGAGATTTAATAATAGCTATTCATCTTTCATCTTGGTAGGGTACGCATTGGTTACCTCCTTTATTGTTGTTTTTGTACATCAAGCGTCACAGCTGGCCTAAGAGCTGCCAACGTTTAAAAATACAATCGTATCAGTTTTAGACAAAATCAAACTCGATTTCAAATACTTATAGCTTACCTGTAGGACAAAGTGCTTTGACGGAAGGCTTGTTCCTTTAGTACCATGTTCATGATATGCCCCTGTCTGTAACTACAAATGTACTCCGAGCTTCGAAAGTCAAAGCACGAGAACTCTCCTTTCCCCCAGAGTGCAGTGTAACTATTGCTCGTGAATTGCTGAATATGGCTACCTCTACCAAAAGAAGATGACTGCCTGCCATGGTCATATTCACCACTTAACCACACACACACACACACACACACAAAAACATCGTGTTTGGAAGGTCTTTATTTATTCAAAGTCTTATAAATACAACTGATTGATATAGGACACTTTTTTTCAAACTTCGTGGAAAATACAAGAAAAATTACAACAATTGCTCCTGAAAAAATCCAGGCATTACACTATTTGTCACAAATAGTCAAGCTGCTGCCCATCACTGAGTAGCCCAGCCCCACAAAAAGCAAACACATTGGACCTTGCCAAAACCAGCTCAAACAAATACCATCTACTAATATCATTTGGTATTTAAACAACTGCCATCATCTTTTTTCTCTTTCCTGGGGACTCTCCCTAATGGCATACAATAAGATACATCAATAATGAACACAATCACATGGCTCTTGTAGCCTTTCCTTAAGGCACATTCAGTAAATACATTTTTAACAAAACACCTGACGGAGAGGCTTCCAGTTCCACTGTGTTGTGCATACAAAGATTCAGAGTACTTATTTACCATAACATTTAACCAGCAGCTTAACTAAAGGCCACAATGTCCAAATCACTAGCTGGCTTCAAAATCACGTATCCAGCGATAAATAGGTGAAATACAAACCACCTTGCGACCAATGGAGGCACAAGACAAGCATGAACATATACATCTTATTTTTATGGCTAAGAACATCATCAAATGTAAAGAGTACTTTGGCAAATTTTACAATGAATGGATGTGAGTGTGTGTGTGTGTGTCTGCCTAATGGGGGATTTGGTGGGGTTTTCTGTTTTGTTTTTGATTTTATTGCGGGTTGAGGGACACTGAAAATGTTCTATTTGGAAAAACAAAGTTACAAATAAATATGTAATACATGCAGAGGTAATCAGTCAAAAGTATGCTTAAAAAAATTGTACGCAGAATCAATTCATGCACACAGAGGCACAATGCTCAAAAGTATACCAATTTCATACAGGAAACAATCCTGGTGGCACAGGTCAATTTTCACACAAAGGTCAAAAATACCAAACTGCCATATTGTGTTTTTGTCTTTGTTTAGTTTTTTCAGTATTTACTGTCAGCTTTGTAATTACATTAGCATAGCTACAGCAACCACAATTTTGTTTGTATGAAATTATCTGGCCATTGACATGGTGATATGGCCGTTTGACAGCATTGACAATATTATTTACTTTATGAATACCTGCTTTCTGAGTGCATAATGATGATCATAAAATGGCACAATTTGCTGACAATATCCAGATGTTGTCAGAGGGTGATGCAATCTCTTTTGAACAAAGTATTAGCAAAGTAAAAAAAAAAAACTTTGGTAGAAAGTCTGGTTTGTCCATGAACATTGATAAAACACAACCAATTTGGCTGTGAAGTAAAAGGCAGTCTTTGACTACACACTAACCTCATTTATAAAATCATTTAATGGATTGGAATCCTTCCAAATTAAAAATTCCATGTTAAATTCCATTTAACCAAATGTGGAGAAATTAATCTTGTGAGCAGGGACAGGTATATGGTACAGCATCAGACTCATGATCGAAAAGTCTCAGGTTTGAGTCCCAGCAGGAGTGGTGGGTGAATTTTCTCCCAGGTCAACTTTCTGTGCTGACTCTTAATTTGGTATCACCCCCATGTTACTGCAGTAGCATGTAAAAGATCCCAGTCATTCTACCAACAATGCAGGGTGGCAGGTTTAAAAAAAGAAGTGACATTGTAAACTGGTGCATGGTTGCATGGTGTACGCCGAGATGGCAGCAGTTTCATGTGGCACCAGTGATGTCAAGAACTAAATCACTTCATCAAATATTCAAAAATATACTGTGTAAAACTACAGGCACTCATTCAGAATCACCTACAACAAGAAGCAGAGAATAGTGTCACAGTTGCCATTGTGAAGCGCTTGGGGCTCATCTCAAGATGAGGCACTCGACAAGTGCTCACAGAAAATAAAAATTAATTTTCTGAAATGGAAATACTACTTAATATTTGGATCAAAACGAATAGAGCCCTTTAGATATTTATGACATGACCTAGAATTGTTCAGTTATGGCTGCTACTAGTACTACCAAATCCACCAGGTGTTCTCACTGACAGACGGGGGGGGGGGGGGGGGACATTTTTTCTTTAAATTCATTTGGAACAGAAAACAGGATAAGCAGGAAAACAATTATAAAAAGTATCCAAAAAGGATGACTGAGGTTACTTCATACATGGCAATTTATGGTTTTAAACCAATCTGGATACACAAATTCATAAATAATAATCATAAGTGGAAAAATATTATTTCTGTCATGTTTTCTACTATAACTAGTATAAGAATCTCAACCTTGGATGTCCATTGCCTTTAATCAATGGCAAATGAAACCTGCTTTGGATGCATACTTTACTGACCTATAAAAGCTTTTCTTGCAAAGCATGTCCACTGAAAGCCAGGGAACTTGTAACTTTTGTTTTATAATGACAATAGTAAAGTTGAAAATAAGACTATATTACAAATAAAATAGATTGAAAATTGTGTTTCTCACATTTCTCATCCTTTACATGAACATGGTGCCATTTTTGTCCTTTGAAGAGTTTAACATGAAAAAAATATGGTTTAAATACTGGCCTGCTTGCAAACAATGCTTGTGTGCAAGTTGTAAAGATCAAGTACATCAAGGATCTGGGATATCATTATCAATGTCCACAGTAATAAATCTTCAAACTTGAGATAATCTCTAACAATAATTTGCAAATTACACATAGTAACAAAAGTGTCCTATGACATTTTAGTTGAAAATATAAGCAAACCAAAGTGCTGCAACAAATAAAACATTAAACTGTCCAAATAAGCATGTTAATTTATACTCTTTTTTAAAAAGAATTTTTAAAATAAGTAAAACCACACTATGAATATTTCTCCCCAAAAATGCATCCTTAAAAAGAATTAAGGTTAAAAAAATGATGAGGGATGTACAATCTGCAATGCACACTAAATATATTCCACACTTGTTGTGATGTAACATTGTGCAGCGCTTTTGGTCAATGTGCAAACAATTTGTGAATTAAAAGCGTGTAAATGTTATAAATATTTAAACTGAATGAAGACTTTGTACTGTTTGATAAGGCAGATGAAACATTTGACTTTGTCATATTATTTGGAAAGTTGCTACATAAATGGAAAATGATGCACTAGGTTCCACATATCAAAAAACAACTGACAACATGGTTTAAAACAGAATACTACTACTTTATCATATGTTTGCATGGAACAAGGCATCATTCTTTTCAAAATGGTTCTGTTTTATGTATGTCCTTTGATCAGGACAATGGCTAAATCTATCCATTAGCCTAAACTGACCCCCTCACATCATGTTCACATAATATACTAATTGACAATATAGGGTAAACAAAGACAAATAAAACTCAAAACAACACCTGCAATAATAAATTAACTGACAGTGATTAAAATGTAATATCTGCATGCTCTTACATTAATTACCATCATTGCTATGTAATTCTCCCACTCTTTTCCTGACCCCAATGGTAATATTGCCCTTCTTTTTTCCCTTTCTGTATGTTGCTGTTAATGCTGTCAGACTTGATTGTGGCATTGTTTTTGTTTCATTTCTTCATTCCTGTTATATCTTGGCTAGCTGATTGGTTAGATTTTCATATTCATATTGATCACACACACACACACACACACACACACACACACACACACACACACACACACACACACACACACACACATGTATGTATGTTTCTATGCATAAAAACTGATGACAACAACAAACAAAAAACCCCATTAAACACAAAATATAACAGGGGAAAACTAAATCTGTCATATATCGCTGCACACCATACTTTCAATTTGTAAATATTTTGCCCTGAGGTAACTGCGCAGTTGACATGATGTTAAAATATGTTTACTTACTGACTTACTTACTTAATTACTTACTTATTTAGTCAATCTTAAATTACAGTAACTGTTGAATTCTTTTGCAACCACACCTTGCAAATGATTTTCTCCATCAATTTCAGAGTCTGGGGATGCTTCAGTACAAGCAAGATGGTGATAAATGTAATGTGTAAAACTTAAGTGATCAGCTGGAAGGAGATTTGTTGGAAGCCTAGAATGATGAACAAAGTAGGTCCACTTATAAAAACAGTACCCCCCCCCCCCCCCCCCACTTCATTTACACTGCTGCAGGGAACTTCTGTGGCAAATTCCAAAGAAGTATTATGTCCCGTTCCACCCCTGAATGGCTTACATGTCAGCATCAGGGACTGAACCCTGTGTACCCTACATTCTGGGCAACTGCATCCTTGTTTTCTTTTTCTCTGTCTCTCCCCCCACACATCCCTCCCCCTTTTTTGTTTTGTTGTTGTTGTTTTTTTGATGGTGTGCTCATTTATTAATTATATCGCTGCAGCAAACTTCTATGACAAAAGTCCAAAAGGATCTTGTCCCAGTTCCACTCTCAGTAGCTTATGTGCCAACAAAAGGGACTGAACATGGTCTGCGCCTTGCAATCTGGGTTCTTTGGTCGCATACTCGTGTACACATATAAAAGGTAAGTTATGCCAAAAACAAAACAAACAAACAAACAAAAAGACCACAGAGGAGTTTGTCCCAGTCCCATCATGGGTAGCTTGTAAGCCAGTGTCAAGGACCGACTCAATTGCACATGCTCTGGGTGATGCCGACTTGTCAGTGTCATTGCAATATTCACATCTGAAAACATGTACTGTTCATTCACACAGTGAGAATAAGACAGGAATGTAATATTCTGAGCATTCTGCTATTTTCTCTCTTATTTCCATGTTGTTTGCCTAGTCCCTTTAAGTGAGCATTATTTGTTTGACATCACGTGGTAAACGCAAACAGGCTCATCATAACTATGTGAGATTATAATGGCCTCATCTAACCACAGAAAATTCATCATCCAACTTTCACAGCAATGCACTTCACACTTTTGTCTTGGGTGTTTTCCTGAAAACTGGTGAGTGTTACACACAGAAGCTTGTTGAGTATTGCTTCTGCAATGGTATCGCCAAAGTAGGTTCCTGTACAGATATTTTGAAGTGTTCTTAGAGATGAGTCTAAGCAGTTGGTTCAGCAGCAGCCACATTGGCCAGATCTGCTGCCTTTTTGCCCCCACCTGCAGCAACCTCTCCAGGTGTATCAGCATACCTGCCTTGGGAGCGCAGACGTCGGTTCCTGATGATGCGCAAAATGCCCAAACCCACTTGGACAGTCCACACCAAGAACATCACCCACGCAGCGCCCTGTGCCCAAGAGGTAAAACTTTTACAACTCACAAACCATAACAAAGCAAATTTATTGTGTGGAAGCAGATAAAAGTATCTGCTGTACTGGATTATAGTCTATACCATTTGAAAGTTTGTTTGAGGGTGAGTGGAGTAAACAGAACAGCAGCTGATTGAAGACAGATTAAATAAATTGGATGCTAGGTACTGAGTAAATGAATTGTGCAGTGTGTGTGTGTGTGTGTGTGTGTGTGTGTGTGTGTGTGTGTGTGTGTGGTGTGTGTGTGTGACCATGTGTGTGTACACACGCACATGAGCGTGTGCTTCAAACATCAGCTATGCATCACACACATTGTTCTTCAGTTCTTAACATATGATTATTATCTTTTCCTGTTGCAGCTATACAACCACCTGTGGTGATCCCTTGACTTGCATGTGTATACATTAGAACACATATCAGGTCACAATAAACACCCAAGCAGTCAAACCCAACATATGAACTGTAAACAGCTCGCCAATCATTTATGTTTGCTCAGTTGCCATTTTCTATTGGGACCAAACTTTGGGGGTCGATTGCATGATGACCACACACACACACACACACACACACACACACACACACACACACACACACCTTCCTTCTACCTAATGAATGTCCCAGCAGCTGCAGCCTTGATGTGACTGTCTGGTTTGCTCCCAAAGTATTCTGAATCTGAGATACTTGTTGGATATGCATGACAGAGAACAAACTTGATGCAACTGGATGTTGTGATTCTGGATATGGTTTAATGTATGCCTGAAATAACACTGTGAGTGTACATTTTCTCCTTTCTTCTGCCACTTATGCCATGAAACCTGTGCTCAAACTTGTGTTTTAACATTAGGCTTTGTGCAAGTGTACATATGTGCACAGCCACACAGCCCCCCACCACACACACACACACACACACACACACATGTGCGCGCGCGCACACACACAAAATCAGCCTTCTGTCAATGTTTCAAGAGGAACACACAATTACAAACAAAGATTTTCTGAGGCCACATTTTAGTTACCTCTGTTGACAGTTGCACATGCATTTTTTTCTTACCTGAGAAGCATGGAGGTAAGCGTAAAAAGTACTGCCATCAATATCTATGGAATCATTTTTGCCATGCCATGTCACCACATGTTGTGCATCAGCACAACTGCACAAGAAAAAAAGAAAAAAATAACTGTAATTAAAATCAATGATTAAAAAAAAAAGGTTCTGTGCATAGAAAACTGGACTACAAATGCAATGGTTATAAAGTCAATACTGTTTAAAGAACAACAAAACTAATCCGCACCTACTGCAAAAGCTATCTTCTTAGTTGCTTAATGCTTACTCTTCTTCAGCATTCAATGGTTCATGTTTGGAGTGTCAGAGTTTCTGAGTCCTGCTGATGTGAACAGAAAGATCATGTGCAGGTCATCAGTGGTTCCCTACAGTTTCTGCAGTGATCTGCCCTCTGGCCATGACTGGTCAAGCAGTGGAGCGAGACCAGGAGAAGATGTACAGTGTTTGGACTGCCACCCAGCAGTTGCACTGAGCAAGACACTGCAATGCCAGTCTGTCTGAGACTGTACTGTCCAGTTGTGAGGTGAAAGATTACTGCTTGCTCTGTATAGCTGAGGTGGTGGATAGGGCCAGAGGAAGGCTGGTAACATCCAACCTTTTCTCTGAAGGCTGCTGTCTCAGACAGACTGGCATTGCAATGTTTCAGGTGCTTGAAGCATACTCTGTTACTGTCTGTATGGTTCCTGTGTAGACTGTCTTCAGAATTTTGGAGTAGGATCATTCTTTAAGCATGCAAACTGGTGGGCATAGAGGTGAGTTTTTAATGCAGTTTTGAAGGCGTGAGAGGACGGAATGTAACAGAAGTCAGAAAGGAGTGAATTGCATTGGTTTGGAGCACAGTACGAGAAACAGTGTTGGCCAAAGGTTTTTAGGGGGGGATGAGAACTCAAATGCATCCATGTGTCTGCAGAAGAAAGACTCTGCCTGGAAAGGGTGTACACAGTGAGAAGTGTTTATGTTCCAGACACTTAAGACAGACCTTACCTGCTGACTCCAGAGCCCTTGACATAGCTGTCACAGAAGATCTTGAAGCCCACGCTGATAATACAGGCCACAACAAAGAAGGTCACAGTCACTAAGCAGCTGGCCAGAGTGAATGGCCACACCCACATCTGAGACCTGAAAAAACCCCACATGTTTTGCCCTCACTGAAATTTGAACACAGGGCCAACATCACAAGCAACTTACTCTTTTTTCTTTTCTTTTTAACTTGATTTTTGTTGTTGTTGTTGTTGTTGGAGGGAAACTAATTGTGCCTAATACACATGCACTCACACAGAGGGGAGAGGGTTGTAGATGAATTGTTTTCTTGTGTGTGTGTGTGTGTCTCTCTCTCTCTCTAAAGGAATTCAGTCGAGTTAAAATGTCCCCACTATTTCAGCCTTGGCCTTCTTCAGGGGTATTTTAACTGCACTGAGGTAGTTACAACACTACAATCCACAACCTGCTGACAAAAGCTCACAAACAATGTAACACCCCCATCACACACACATTTCAAAAGTTTTTGTGTTTGACTAAAACTCATACAAGCAATAGCTGGGCCTACATCATACTGGGTTGACAACACTTCCAAAGCACAGTTGACAGGCACCTCCCAAACAACTCATAAATTCAAACTGCCTTGCATAAAAAAAAAAGTCAGATTAAAAGAGGAGATAGTCGATGAAAAAGCTGAAACCAGCACAGGATATATATGGCATGGAGTTGAGATGTAGGTCACTGGTGATCGCCCTGATGTAACCGTAATGGTTGACTGGGCATAAAACACCAAATTACTACATCATTGGTGCATGGAGCTTTGACAGCTGACTTCTGGTAGGGCACTGCTTGGCTGCAGAGTTTCTGCTTGGGGTTCAAACTGCTGGCAAAACTGTTCAGGGCTGTAGACATCATGCAGACACCTTGTCAGCTTTCCTTCCAGCTCCTAGCTAATTTGCAACTCAAGTTTGGAGATGAGAGCATAGGCTCTTGTACTTGTAGAGAGACTGAACATCATGGAAAGTTTATCTTTTCAAGACAAAATCATTTCAAACAGGCATAGTACTCCAAACTTGACAGTCAAAGTGACTAACTCCCTCAAAAAGAAGAGTGCTGTTAAAAGTGGTTAGACTGAAATTATTCAGGGGCCAGGGTTCTAATTAACAATTTGATTGCTCTCACTTGGGAGAAAATCTACAGCCTGATTTTTAAAGGAAAATGTTCTTCACGCAGACAAACCATTTCTGACAGACTCTAATTTCTTTGAGTTGGTCCCAATTTCCGGGTCCCACCTCATTTGAGAAACAAGGAAATAAAAATGCTGGTAGCATGAGGCACAATCAAGGCTGCATCTTGTCACCAGCTTTACCAAGAGCCAGGCAGGACAGAGAGTGACACCAGTGTAAGACTACACCCTTCATGATAAATGGCCCAGGCAGAGTGACAGCCCCTATAAATAGCCTGCCCCAGGGTCAGGGGATCACAAGCCCTCAGAACAAGTACAGCAACACAGCCACTACAGGCAGAGAAAACATCTCACAGTACAGTGCACTGCACTGTGCACATGAGCACAGCACAAAGACAGACAGTCAGTTAGCAATTGGATTTTAATCTCCTGTCAACTGCACAGGACAGTTAAACTCAGGACATTTATAAGCAAATGCACATTTCTAAACTCTTCTCATATAAACCTTTTGTCAAGTCAATCAACAAAACCAGTTACTTTGCAAACATGAAACAAAATACACACACACACACACACACACACACACACGTCAAAGTTTTAAAGAGTTAGTCCCTTCAATATTACCCCTGTTCAAAGAGCACATAAGGCTAGAACATGTTGGTATGTTACACCATCCCATCTAATTTATTGATACCAGATACTGATTTAAAGAAAAAAGAAAAGAAAAAAGAGGAATGGATAGAAACAATATATATATATATATATATATATATATATATATATATTATATAACACATAATGGCAAATACCAGTGCCATATGGTAGCAAGCTGCACATACCACCTACCAACTATCATCTCCTAGCTGCTCAACAAGAGCCATACAAAACAGCTCAACTCTTAACGAAATAATGAAAAAATATTTGAGAGTTTTCTGGAAAAAAGTCAGAAGAATGGACCATTAGCAGAAAAATGACAAGACAGAAAGAGCATGAGGACTAGGCAGAAAAACAAGAGAGGAGACAGGGAAAGGGAATCAAATGACAGCCCTGGGATTCCGGACTGGGGAGGAACATGTGACATCCCCGGCCTCTCTTCAGGGTTGAAGACAAACAATTAATTCACTTAACAATGCTAATTGTTATACATACCAGTTTACTCTAATTTTTTTGTTTGGCGGATTCCAGACCAGTGCATGTATATGTGTACTTAAAAAACAAAACAAAACAAAACTCACTTTTCAGATATTGATATCTGAGTATGTGACTGTGAGTGAGAGTGTGACTGCATAATTATGTGCATTATATTTCTGCAACTGTGCCACCAGTCTGAGAAAATCTTCATGGTTATCCAGGTGTGAAGCAGCACCAGTTAAACTTAGTCAATCTCCAAAACGCCACTGCTGCACCAGTCTTTGGTTTCACATGTACACTAGCTTTGCTACCTAATTCTATGCTGAGACTGAGAGTGAGACTGTATGTGTGTTGATCCATGTATTACTTGATCCACACAATGCAAGTGGCAAACCTTTTTCCTCTAATGGTTAATTACTTAGAATCAGCTGACAGTGAGTGCAAACTTGTTATTTAATACAAAGTCACTTGAATTTCACACGAATCACAGTCCGATGCTTCATAGAATCATAGGAAAATTAAATAATTACCAGAAATTTCAGTGAGGGTAAGCTAAAGATTGGTTTTAAAAAAAAGTAATAGAATTTCAGAGAGAAACAAACTCGGAGAAATCGACTTCTGACCATGGGGTGGTGGGATGGGAGGGTGGTGGTGGAGGGGAGTGTTGTTGTTGCCAGAAACAGCTATAGATGCATTCAAAATTCAACTCTGCAACCTTGGTGATCAGTATCATATATATATATATATATACTCACCCAATATTTGGATCCTTTCGAGTGAGTGCATAAACATAGTAAATGCCCATGCCCACTGCATACAAGAATTCCAACAAAAACAGAGATGTAGACTGGTGCTTTGCAAGTGCTTCCAGGCATGAAGTCTACTGTGAAATATGTGGCATTTTGCCAGGTACATTCTGAGTATAGCAAGCAGTAGCCTTGGAAATTCACCTGAAACAATCAACCAGAATTAACCAAGAAACTGTGTATTACTATTAGATGTACAACATATGTTATACAAAATGTTATCTATAGTACACTGTATAGGCCTAATCAATTACTGTTTTCCCCAGTTTTAGTTCTCGTGTGTGTGTGTGTGTGTGTGTGTGCGTGCGCGCGCACATGTGCATGTGCACCTGCACACACATTTGTATTGTTTTTGTTTCTTTAGTTAACTTGGATGCATGCTTATTTTCACTTCCTCCTCCTTTTTTGTTTGCTTGTTTTTTGTCTGTGCATATTTCCATGTACATGTTCAGTCACAAGTTCACTTCTTTGTGTCTTTTTCTTTTAAAATGAAATGCATGAGTGTGCCTTTATTTTCATTTCTGCTTATAAATTTTGATATATATATGTTAATATTTTTTTAGTATGTCTAAAATATATGTGGATGTGTAATATCACCAGAATTAATCCCTTGTGGACAAGAGCTGGATGCAAACAGACTCTGTGACAGTGTCTATTTCAGTCACTACCCTCATAAAATAAAGTTTATTCAAGCCCCACCCCACTGTTGATACTGCCTCTTTCATTTTAGTTTTACTGTCTTAGTTTTTCTCTTCCTGTTGGTCTGCACGTGTTGCTGTTGACCTTCCTTGTTGTGTTGCATGTATTGCTTGTTGCACTTCCTCATTCCTGTTTTATACTTGTAGGCTAACTGGTTTGGTTTTCATGTTCGTGTACATACATGTATACATACATCTACATGTATGCTTGGTGTGTGTGTGTGTGTGTGTGTGTGCGTGTGTGCGTGCGTGTTTATATGTTTAAAAACAAACATGAAAACTCAACTTCTACAAATCAGTACAATCAGTACAGTATACATGTATACATACATCTACATGTATGCTTGGTGTGTAGCATACATGCATGTAAAGACTGAAGACCTCTGTGTGTGTGTGTGTGTGTGTGTGTGCGCGCGGCGCGCGTGTGAGTGTGTGTATGTATTTATACGTTTAAAAACAAAAAGGAAAACTCAACTTCTACGGATCAGTACAATCAGTACAGTATACATGATACATCTACATGTATACTTGGTGTGTAGCATTAATACATATGTGTGTGTGTGTGTGTGTGTGTGTGTGTGTGTGTGTGTGTGTGTGTGTGTGTGTGTGTGTGTTGTGTGTGTGTGTGTGTGTGTGTGTGTGCGCGCGCGCCTGAGTGTGTGTATGTGTGTGTATTTATACGTTTAAAAACAAACAGGAAAACTCAACTTCTACGGATCAGTACAATTCTTCAAACGCATCCCGATGGGTGAAAATGACAGGTACAAATGAAAACGCATATACTGAATATGGCTCCCAAATGGTACGTCGGCATTCTCGGGAACAAGATCTCTTAACAAGTAAAATTTGTGCAGGAAATTGTTGTCAACAGTTTATAAATAGCTCCTTACCGTCGTCACACCGAGCGGGATGGAAATGACAAGGCCGCATGCCACCGAGACAAAATAAACCAGTGCTTGTGCCAGCACATGGAAGTCTACCAAAACAGGCATTATTACTTGTATCCTTGGTTCTTTTCTTTTAACGCAGGCAGCGTGCACAAGGAGGATAGCGAGAACAAACTACGCAGCTACTCGGCAGTCACGGAGGGGCAACGAAATTCGCGCACTAAGGAACGCCCGTTTGTAAGGGAAACTACGCTTACAATACCTGGTTGTTACTAGACGTGGACCGGTTGTTCCCCCTATCACGTTCCAGCGTTGACGAGCCACGGCTAATTCTGATAATAATTATACGGCTGCATAATTATATCACTTATTAATATCGTGATAGAATGTTTCTGAAATACGAATATTGCTGTGAGCTGGCATGGCCTAGCAGTAAGGCATTAGGTTGGTAAGCAGAAGGGCTTTAAAAAAAAAAAAAAGTCTCATCATTGCCAGTCGTAATGCAAGTCATTCTAGTAATGACAGTGTAATGTTAGGTATAGTCTCCCTCTTCCCCCACCTCCTGGGATCTTGGTCCTCACCTGTACCTCTTTGGAGACAACTCAGCATTAAACAAGTTTAAGCAAAATGCAAATATTGCCGCTGTAGTTCCCAAATCTAACTTTTTCCTGGCCAGTCATAGAGAACAGCGACCCATTTCCAGTCACAAATAGTGTGAAACAAGGTTGCATCCTGGCCCCAACCCTCTTCAGCCTACTGTTCGCTGAGATGCTGTTGGTGGCGCTTGCCAAGACCAGTGCTGGCACCATGATCTGCTACAGAACTGATGGGCGCTTCTTCGATCTGCGACGACTAAAGCCAACACCAAAGTGCAAGAAGCTCTGATCTATGACTTCCTGTTTGCAGATGATTGTGCATTGACTGCTCACTCTGAAGAGGACCTGCAATGCCTGGCTGAGTGTTTCTCCACTGCTGTCAAGGCCTTCGGCCTGACAATCAGCATTAAGAAAACCGAGGTCCTCTGCCAGGCGGCCCCTGGCACCACTCAGCCAGAGCCATCTATCAAGATCAACGGAGCTGCACTGAAGAATGTCGAGGACTTCACATACCTTGGCAGTTGCCTGTCCTCATCAGGTGGCCTCGACACCGAAATCTCTTGTTGACTGTAAAAGGCCAGCAGTGCATTTGGGCGCCTTTCGACACAAGTTTGACGTGAGCGCGGTATCACGCAGGCAACAAAGATTGCTGTCTACAGAGCTGTAGTTCTCCCAACCTTGCTGTATGGCTGCAAGACCTGGAGACACCTCAAGAAACTGGACCAGTTCCACCTCCGCTGCCTTCGCATGCTCCTGGGCATTTCCTGGGAGGACAGTCACCAACCAGGAGGTACTTCACCATGCCAGCATGCCAGGTGTTGAGGTCTTGATCATGAAGGCCCAACTCAGATGGACTGGCCATGTGATAAGAATGGAGGACAGCCATCTTCCAAAACAGATCTTCTGTTCCGAACTGGCTCGCGGCACTCGCAGGCAGGGTGGCCCAACAAAGCGCTACAAAGACTCCCTCAAGAACTCTCTGTGCACCTGTGACATCCCTGTCAAGGGCTGGGAGCAGATTGCAGCAGATTGTAGTGCTTGGAGGCTGGCAACCCACAACAGAGCCCAAGCCTTTTGGGAAAGGCAACTGTCACAGCTTGACATCAAAAACCAAGCCAGGAAAGAGTGGAAGGCCAACCCAGCTGCTGCCGTAGCCTGCCCGGTGTGTGGACGCATCTGCGCATCAGAGTTTGGTCTGCGGTCACACCAGAGGCGCCACTGACATCGTCGTCACTTCACAACGGACAACTATGATGATGATGATGATGATGGTGTGCGCATGCATTGTTTCCAGTAAGCCCTCCCCCCTCCCTTTTTTTTTAAATTTAAAAAAGAAGAAATCTTTCCTGGTCATGACCAACCTAGATCTAATGTTTGAGGAATGGACCTCTTGGGTCTTTTCTCTTCTTTTTTTCACAATTCTTGTATAAATCTTACTAGTGTACTAGTTTACTACATTGTACTATTACTTTCCTCCTGAGACTGTGGGAAGGCAGCATTTTAATTAAAAAGAGAAATTGACATTTTTGAAACATGTAACAAAAGCATGAGCTAAGCGTTTTCTACTCTTTGTTAGTAATGAGTGAATCATGCATCCTGAGCAGTTCAAATCTGAAGTAAAACAGTACTCCTTTTGTACAAAATATTGCTGGAACAACCAAATGAAGACTGCAGATCCCATTTTGTAGTTTTAAGGCTAACTTGCATCTTTGCTTCAGTTTCCTTTAGCACTTTTTGGCATGGCTGGACGAACAGCCACATCAAAAATGATCATTACAGTCATACTAATCTAACACACACTGCTGAATGAATGCTATTTTTCTATTTTACACACACACACACACACACACACACACACACACACACACACACACATGCACAGCCACACAAATATGCACATTGTTATGTCACACACACACATGCATGCACACGCCCCCACACTTGTAAAACTTGCACAAATCTTTTACCTTTTTAATATTTGTTGAAAACAAAACCATTAACAATAACTTCATGTCACAAACAAAAGCATTGCAAACCACTTTTTACAAACATCAGTCTGACAAACATATTCATTATTATATATGAAACAATGTATCATCGTCACTGACACTGTCAAGTGTCATTAACACCCTCAAACTTTCATTATCCACACATACCAGTCACTCAAAGCAGTCACTGAACTGTAAGCTACTGCTGCTGAACTGTCTGTTTAGCTTTATTCACAGTATGAGGTGTCAGTTTTAACTTGAAGTAGTCTGCGGGTGGCAGTTTCCCCTCCTGTTCCAATTCTCGCTGGGTAAAGAGTTCCAGTAATGGCGGGCAATCAAAGTGGGTGGGTGGCTTTTCTTTCTTGGGTAAAACTGAGGTGATCTGACAGAACTCTGACTCCTCTCCTTTGGGTACCAGAAACCAGTCTGCTTTGTAGCCAGCATCAATGCGAGTAACACCAAACTTCTGCCCCCGGTATACCTTGTCTCCCCATGCCAGCCCTCCCTGGCGTGTCTGAAAAGGACAACGATAAATTAATCAGTGGAAAAGTTCACTTGAGACTGAGAAGTCATAGCAGAATCTTGGAACAGTATAGCTCAGTTGGTAGTTTTGAAATATTTATTAATTAGCTCTTCTTTTTTTATTTAAGGGCCTGGCCTCCATGGGCATAACTGGCTCTGGTGGTGGTGGTCTTTGTTGTGGCTTGTACTTTGTTGTACTTAAAAACAAATGGTTAAAATGATTAGTTATTACAATATTAGGTACTCACAAGTGACAAGGGTTTCACTCCCTGGTGTGACAAGGGATTTTTCTGCCAGAGTTAACTTTCAGAGCAGGCTCTCTTGTGGTGTTACAAAGTCAGCCTATTATGAGCACAGCACTGCATGCAGCAAGTGAAGGCATGCCATACATGTGCCATTTTTGCTTTCCTCTGTTCTCACACCCTAATTAATACATGATTGATTAACTTAAGTCCTCCAAATGACATCTGATTCCTTGGCAATATCCACTTTTACAGTTTTAGCCCCATCAGTAAGCTATCCTCAAATGATTTGAGGGTGTGTGTGTGTGTGTGTGTGTGTGTGTGTGTGTGTGTGTGTGTGTGTATGTGTGTGTGTGCTTGTGTATAGCACTGGCATAGTACAGAATGAACTGATATATGGATATGCCAGCATAGTGCATACTTCAAGTTCATTCCATACACACACACACACACACACATATATACCATTTGAGGACTGCGAACCAACGGGGCTAAAACTAGTGGACATTGCCGGTTCCTTAGCACATAATCCTGCACTGTATGCCATCCAATTGCACATATCTGACTCTTCCAACAATTAGGGTTAAGGCTGGAATCAATAACTTGGAGAATTCTAACCCTAACACAGTAACAGTAACCTAACCAAGGCATGATATTGTTGGCAGTGCCAGATATAATATTAATACAATAATAGCAAATCCGGAAGGGAGGCAGACACTGCAGTATTACCCAATACCTGATCGAAACACATAAAAGGTTAAATTACTTTAAAAGAACGCTATTTATTAATTATTAGAACAAAACATAACCTGCAAATTTTCGGGGTAATCATCATGTTCTTGTTTTAGAACGCTAGCAGTTACACTTATAGTAATTTAGTATTATACTTGTTTCCTTTTTTTCTTTTCTTTTTGTTAACCAAATACCTGTTCACCTTCGGGTTACTTACGCAAATCTAAAGAATAAATTATGTCCATCCTTACCGGGTCGGACATATCGGGTTGGACCTTTGTAAGACGGTAGAAACTAGTCTCGGGGAAACGAGCGTAAATGTGGCGATAGACCACTCGACCTTCGCCGAAGTTTCTCAGGTTACAGCAAAGTTCGTACAACGTTTTCCCCCGGAAAATCGGCTCTCTGCCGACGAATCTTTTGGCCATGTTGCTGCACTCTCAGATGCACAAGATAGAGCGCAGTTATCAAATCACTGTACACTAATCAGGTCTAGAAGTAGAACAGATTGCATCAAATGTTCTTTTAGAACCCTTGCTGAGCAGTAGCGGAAGCAGCGGAAGTCGGACTTGGTGGTGGTCGACTGAACCGGAATGGGATAACCCGAGTTGGAACATAGGCTAACCAGAATACACGATTTCTAAAAATGAAACTGGGGGGCGCAATTTAGGGGCGACAGAGTTGCGCCCCTGATAAGTGGTTACGGTACCGTGGCATCGCACTCGCTCCTAGATCCTTTGCAAGAATAGTGACGGTCAGCGAAAAGACGAGAAATTGTCGAAATTACCCATCGTGTTTGTGTGTGTGTGTGTGTGTGTGGGGGGGGGGGGGGGGGAGGGCGGGGCGCAGCGGTGCACGGTGTGCCGCAGCGGCCCACATTAAGGCCCTCTGCGCGCTAGTGTATTATGTGCGCTATGGTGTGTCACTCGGTGTGTGGGCTACAGTGTCATCAGTGTGTGCC
>JABMCL010000438.1:642500-682500 GCA_018857735.1 Alviniconcha marisindica | reverse complement strand
CGGCAAGTACATTCGGTAACTGATCGTCCATAACCATGCTCATTGCTTGCTCCATACTGTAGCGAACAGTTTTATCTAAGGAACAGCTCACTGACGAAGTGCGAGCCATTTTCGCAAGTCGGAAAAATATTGAAAACGCAGTTAAAAAAATCGAACAAAGACAAAGAGATTTCAGCGCCAAATGAAAGCCAGTCTTGTTTTTGTCAAGTGACTAACTTTGGTACCATAATTATGTGGTTTCATTCACAAAAGATCCAAGAGGTTTAATAACTTCTCTACCTCAGTCAAGTCGCCGCTCGCCGACTTTAGCGACGAAAGGGTTAAAAAGAGTTTGGTTAATAAATACAATTTACCCGTCCCTAATAAGCCCTATGGTTTCTGTGGACGTTAAGCACCATGTTTACTTACTTACTTACTTGAATACAATTTAAAAACAACAACAAAAAACTCGGATCAGCTAGTAGCAGATCTTATCTCCTGCAATGATAATATTCTATTTGGATTTTTTTTTTTTTTTTTTTGGGGGGTGGGGATAGACAATGGTGTATGCTATATCGAAAACGTTTTAATTTAAAAAAAAAAAAAAAAAAAAAAAAACCCAGCACGTTTGTGTTATTTAAAAGGTTTAAAGAAATATACAGAATTAATACGGATTACGTTATATAGATTGGATGTGTACACGCTGTGAAAAGTCACATACGTAAAACGGGTCTTACAGTTGAGAATAATACTTCAATATATTTGACGAAAAGGTTCACGCCTATTTTTATAAAGTGCATAAACAGAGTAAAGATGTTGTGAAAAATGGGAAGCTAGACTGAATAAAGACATTGACTAGTGCGGTACCTTTAAGAAACTGCAAAACATCCAGGAGATAAAACTGAAAGGGTTCCAAACAAGAATTGTACACAGAACATTAGCTACAAATTTTGTTTTTAATGCATATGGTTAGGCCTACTGAAAATAACAGTAATTGTTCATATTTTAGACGCGAAGGAGGTTATATCTATCATATGTTTTGGGGATGAGTGAAAATCAATCAATCCCGGAACAGACTTGAAACTCAAATAGGATGTCAGTCACACTTAATGAAACTTTTGTACTCTTTGGTCACGGCAGTCGTTTTAAATCAGATAACATTTTTGATTTAATTATTTTACGAGCAAAGTTCATTATTTATAAATGCAAAGTTTATTAGAACATATCCCAGTCGCACTTGTTCAAACGCTATTTAAAATACATTTGACGCAGATAAATGCGTATACATGCATGTGTATTGCGTGCGCGCGCACACGCGCGCGCGCGCGTGTGTGTGTGTGTGTGTGTGTGTGTGTGTGTGTGTGTGTGTGTGTGTGTGTGTGTGTGTGCGTGCGTGCGTGCGACGCGCGCGTGTTTGTGTATTGCGTGTGTGTGTGTGTGTGGTGTGTGTGTGTGTGTGTGTATGTTTGCGTGAGTGTGAGTGCCCGTGGGTGTGTATGTGGGTGTGTGGGTGTCAGGGGTGCACGAGGGAGTGAGTGTGCGTGTACATGTACATGTCTGTGTCCTTTCCCTGTAGCCTACATAAATTTCCACGCACGTGAAGCTCGCACGAGGGCAGCCTGCCTTCTAGGTCCACGTTTAGTTTAATAGTTAGTATGGTATTAATTTTTTAAGACCACTCACTTGATTTCTAGGTTGGCATTGAAAGAGGGCTTTCAAAGTACTGAAACGAATGCTGGCCTGCCGTGGCCCTCACCGCTGTTATTTCCAGGGAACACCGTAACGTCGATTTCTTTCTTTCTCGAACGGAAATGAGTCACCTCGCTATTCAGTGCTTCATGCTTAATAATTAAAAGAGCGTTGGTGTTGTTTTATAACAAAGGTCTTCTGTGGTTCATTGAATGGACATCGTCGAAGGAGAGAGAGCATGGTTGCATAGTCTACCATTTGAACAGTTCACAATCTCCAGGACATATGTAAATGTATACAAAGACTGCGGCAGATGTGTTAAAAAATTTTTTTTTTTTTTTACATACTGTACATACTTGGATGTTGCAAACATTCAGACATATACCCACATCTATATATATATATATATATATATATATATATATAAATAAAGAGAGAGAGGAGTATCGCATTAGCGACATAGTATGATTGGAACGAGCATACGATGTACACTAGTGACAGAATATATATATTACACCACAAGCCAGCACACACACGAGTAGGCACTCACACACACACATACACACACACCACACACACACACACACACACACACACACACACACACACACACACACACACACACACACACCACACACACACACACACACCACACACACACACACACACCACACACACACACACCACACACCACGCACACACACACCACGCACACACACGCACGCACCACGCACGCACGCACGCACACACACAGCACACACGCACACACGCACCCGCACACACACACACACCACACACACACACACCACGCACCACACACACACACACACACACACACACACACACACACACACACACACACCACGCACGCACGCGCGCGCGACGCGCGCACACACGCACAGAAAGGGAGAGAGAGAGAGAGAGTCTCACCCCTTGTGGGGTTGTTACTCGGCTGACTTTGTATTCGTGGATCAAGCCAAAGTAAGGAAACCATTCCAAATGCTCGCGCCTTTTTAGAGGTTTAGACATCTTCCTCTATCAACGTGTCCGTAACGCGTACACTCCTTCCTCTGCATAATGGTGAGATTGTCGTAATATTATCTAATCAGAAATAGCCAAGTATCCACTGACCTGACGGGAACCAGACTGCTTCCTCTGGAGTGCGACAAGCACGCAATGTTTACCAGAGCATTTTTGTTTGCTTGTTTGTTCATCTATATATATATGCGGATTAAATTTGTTCATATCAGCGACCATGCATGCTTCGCTTGGGCGTTTTCGGTGTACTACTTGCACGGATATCGCACCGCCATCATCAATTATCATCGATTAACATCATCATGTTCGACCACCATCATCATCATCGATTGACATCATCATAATCATCCCCATCGCTATTGTTGTCACCCCCCCCCTCTTCCATCTTCATCGTCGTTATCATCATCATCATCTTCGACCATCATCTTCATCATCTTCATCCGTATCAACATAGTCATTCCCATAACCATCACTGTGTCAGTCCATTTTGCAGGTGTCAAAGACGCAGAGCAAACGTCTGCTGCCGAAAATGTCTCTTCAGGTGCCCCACCAGGAACCAACAGTGGCGTTGAAGACACTGTCATGCAAATGTATTTCAACAGACTTCAAGGTAATCACACACCAAGTCCCAAGGTATTCTGAGAGAGAGAGAGAGAGAGAGAGAGAGAGAGAGAGAGAGAGAGAGAGCAGAGAGAGACAGAGAGAGACAGAGAGAGACAGAGAGAGACAGAGACACAGACAGACAGACAGACAGACAGACAGAGACAGACAGAGACAGAGACAGAGAGAAAGAGAGAACAACAACTTGAAAGTCCTAGCTGCTATTAACGATTGTTTAGTTGGTGACGGATTCACTGCCTCACGTCCATTTATTGTCACACGTGCGCCAATCGCATGCTGGCATTCTACCACAAACGTCTCTGCCAACTGAATGTTAAATATATTATATTTCATTAATATCTTCGGTTTGTTGTTGTTATTGTCGTCGTCGTTTGTTTGTTTGTTTTGTTTTTGTTTTTTGTTTGTTTGTTTGTTTGCTTGTTTTGTTTTAGTGCATTATCTGTCTGGCGATTTTTGTCTGCTGCCTGAGAAAGGTGTCTACTGAAAAGAAGGGATCTTTTTTGTGTGTGAACCTTTTGTGTGTTTCGAATTAGTTGCTTGGTCTCTAAAAAAAGAACCAAACCGAAGACGAAGTTGGCCTGAAAACGTCGAAAACACACACACACACACACACACACACACACACACACACACACACACACACACACACACACCACACCCCCCCCCCCCCCCACACACACACTTTTGTTGTTGTTACCGGGCACATCAATGTGGCGCATTTATTCACAAACATCCATCCATCTTTACAGTACACTTCTCGCTCGCTCATTCACGCGTCTTTGTATGATAAAAAAAAAATCACATGTTCATCCTGCACTATATTCCCCCCCCCCCCCCCCCCCTTCCTTCTCCATAGTCTCTAGAGAGGGTTAGTACACGGGTGGTAGTGGTAGTGGTGATGGTAGTGGCGCAACCCGACTGTCTACCTACGCTTGTGTGCGTGTCTCAAGTGTAACGTAGCTGAAGTCGCACAGTCGATCGCTACCTAAACACCTCTTCTTCTTCTTCTTTCCTTAGATGCCCACAATCATGCTGATGATTATTCCGGCATTTTAGGGGGTGTTCGCAAAACAAAAACAAACAAAAAGTCCTTAAATTGTTTCACTGTCTCAAGTTCCTTCGTTAAAAAACAACAACTGCCCCTTCACACAGATGAGTAACTTGAGAAGGTTCATCCAGTGACAGACTTTACAGATTAGTCTTTTGCGGCACGACTGGTCAAGTAGTAGTCAGTTATGCTCGTAAAACTGGTCATAGTTCAAGAGCAGTGTGAGAGTCGAGGTGGCCGTCCTGGGCTGTCCGTCCTAAAGCCCGTTCTTAACTGGGCGAATGTTTGTTCGCCCGCTCAGGCGAGAAGGACTTGTCCTCGGCCACTCTTTGACCGACGGAGTGTTCTCTTTAATCTGTTGTATATCCAACCCTTTTTAACTTCAAAGTTCAGTCTGAAAATTATGCAGTGGAACTGCCGGGCAGTGAACAGTCAATGCAGCTCAGCTGATCCAGCACATCTCCCACGTGGACTACGAAATTCTGTCTCTGCAGTCACTACACTGTCGGCCGGGTGACTTGCCCAGACTCGAAGGGTACTACTACCCGCCGGTCTGCGGCCCGGTCAGCCCGACCGGCAGAGTGATGGTCTGCATTTACATTATTAAACTCAATGTCCGAGCCAGTGAAGTAGCCGAGACCTCGGGCCCTCCCAACGGATACTCTTGTGCCGTTCGGGTCCGAGTGAAAGGCCGGGCTGACTTCACTGTGGTTAACTGGTTAACTGGTGTCCCCGCTAAGTGCACCACTTTCCAGTGGCTGAGCGAGGTGGGCGGTGGTAGCAGGTGCTTGGTCATGGGTGATTTCAATGTCCGGGACAGCAGCTGGGAGAAGGGCCTCGAGTACTCCAGCCCGACGCTAACCGGCCAGATCAACGACAGTAACTTCATCGTGCTGAACGACGGATCGTTCACCAGGATACCGGATCGGTCGGATCAGAGCCAGACGGCCATTGACCTGACCTTCGCTTCTGCGGATATTGCTGACGGGGTGGGCTGGGAGGTTGGAGAGGACTCACTCTCCTCTGACCACCTGCCCATCGTCATCAATATGTACTGTACAGCTGAGGTAGGGTGTCCGGCTCCGGTATCCAAATATAACTACGACAAGGCGAACTGGGACCTGTTTCGCAGTATGCTGGGCTCCAAGGATATCGACATAGGCCAGGCTGACATCGAGGAGGTCAACAGTCAGATAATCTCCTCCATCTTGGCAGCGGCAAGGGTAGCTATCCCCACCTCCAGCAGTGGTACTCCACGCCCGAACAGCAACCCCTGGTGGAACAAGGACTGCGAGGAGGCAGTCAAAGAGAAAAGAATGCGGTACCGCTTTTATTGCAGAAACCAGAACGCGGAGACGCACGAGGAAATGAAAGCAGCCAACCGAAACTGCAACAGAACCCTTGCTCAGGCCAAGAAGGACCACTGGATGTCTTTTGCAGATTCCGTGTCGACCGACAAACGGGACCTGGGTGCAGTATGGAGGAAGATCAAAAAGATGAAAGGGCAAGTCGTTGCCCCCGAGTACGATCTACGGCAGGGTGACAGCGTCTACAGCACGGACCAGGCCAAGGCGGACGCGTTCGCCGAAGCCTTCGCCGAGGCGAGTGACTGCGACAGTCTCCCCGCGGACATGCGCCAACGCCGTCGTGAAATGGAGGCCGACTACTCTGACCCGAAGCCGGACGACAATCTAACGGTTAACTCCCCTCTGACTCTCGCCGAACTCAAACGAGCCCTGTCGGCTATCAAGAAGGTCAAGGTGTCCACCGGCGTGGACAGTGTCGTACCACATGTTGAGGGAGGTGCCCGAGTCTTTTCTGAAGACTGTGCTGGGCTTCTTCCAGAGGAGCTGGGAGGGAGGCGCGGTCCCCTCGGGGTGGAAACACGCCGTAGTCGTTCCCATCCACAAGCACGGCAAACCCAGGAAGGAGCTCGGCAGCTACCGGCCCATCTCCCTCACTTCCCATCTGGGAAAGGTTTTCGAGAGGGTGGTCAAACACCGTCTCGAATACTTCTGCGAGTCGAAAAAAGTCTTTCCTGCATGTCAGGCTGGCTTCCGACGGGGTCGGGGTGTCACGGACCATCTGGTAAAGCTGGGAGAACACGTCGGGAGGGCGTTAGGGAAGAGGAAGGTCCTCTTGTCTTGCTTTTTCGACGTTTCTCGAGCTTACGACCAGGTGTGGCACGCTAAGCTGCTGCAGAAACTCTAGAAAATAGGCATTTCTGGTAAGATGTACGACTACATCAAGACGTTTCTATCCGGGCGCTCGATGCAGGTCCGGTGGAAAGGGGCCATGTCCGCTGTGAAAACAGTGAGTATGGGTGTCCCACAGGGTTCTGTCATTGCGCCGCTACTCTTCAACATCATGGTCCACGACGTCGTCACGGCAGTGACTGGGAAGGTGGTCATAACCATGTGCCCACACCCTGTGTATGCGGAGAGCCAGTATCTTTTTATCATATACTATTCAAATGTATAAACTGTGCAGATCAGGTTAAACCCCTGTCTGATAAACTCCTCAGCCTGGGACTCCCCCTGTGCATCCAAAGCCTGGCAGTGCGTCACCAGCGAGAGGGCTGGAGCCTCCTCCGTGCCGCCGCCAAACTGATCTACAGCTGTCCCATGGCAGCCTGCCTGTAGAATGAGGAGCACCCCGTGACGTCCGTATTGCGTCACCCACCGCTCCCCCGTGACCTGCCGGGGTCCGTCCCCGGGAACGGGGGAAGCGAAGGGTGACCTCCATCGACAACAGGGCTCGGTGAAGGAAGCGCTGTGTTCAGCTCCCTGAACACCGCCAACTCACCGCCGTGCCTGCCGAGCGTGACCAACGCTCCAACGCGGCAAGTGCCTCACTCCTCTTTCCTTAATAATAACAAACCCCATAATATGCTACTAACCTATGTCAGATTACTATGCGACTTTTGCATAGTATGAATATCCAAATGCCTATGTGGTTACTGTTTTTCAAAGCCACGAGACTTTTTGTCTCCTTTTAACTGCGACTTTTGCATAGTATGGAAACCCAAATGCCTATGTTTTAAGGCCACGAGACGTTTTCGTCTATTTTTAACTGTAAATAGATGTGTATCCAAACAATGGATTTTTAACAGTAGCAGGCGCGTTGTTGTCGCCCAGAACATGTCATGCATGTTCAAACTGGAATGGCGACCGACTGCGTCGCTCCCCGGCTGCGTGGCTGGGGAGCAGAAAGTCTAAACCATAACCAGCTTTTTAAAGGTTTCTTCCTTCTACTAAAAGCTGGATGGATTAATAATTTTTTAATGTATGCTGCCCTCATTACAGGCCCATTTACAGCTGTGAGCAGGTGATCGTCGTTTTTTACCCGCAGTAAAATGCACTCCCAACGACAGAATGTATTTTTTATCCAACAGTAGGCGCCTTGCTGCCCCCCGGACATATTACACGTACTGAAGCTGAAGCGACTCCCCCCCCCCAACCCCCCACTCATCTTTACTTTTAAGAGTTTATTACAGTTTGTCCCTAATATGTCAACCCGACATCCGAGGACATAAAGCCCCACATCATCATCATCATCGCCGAACATACTTCGGACAGTTCGACGAACTATGATTCGTTTCTAAATTGAACTTTTAGTTCGCCGAACATGGTTCGGACAGTTCGAAGAATTAACTTGATCTCAACTGGCTTGTAATGAGATGCAAGCTTCGGCCCGAACTTGCGGCAGACGTGCAGCTGACAGCATGATCGAAAATGTAGGCTAAAGTCAAGTCAAGTCAATATACTTTAATCATCCCTCACAGGGTAATTCAACTACTATCTCATTCTGGGTCTCCGAGACAAGGCTGCGCCTCCCACAAGTCAACAAATAAACAAATTCCCTCCGAAGCGAGTGAAGAACCTAGCGACACCGTCATCCATTTTTATTTTTATTTTTTCTTCATCCAATCATCAATTGCTCTCAGCCAATCCGAGAGGCAATGCCCAATTAAGAACCAACTAGATCCGCCGAATACTTCCAACTAGGTTCGCGAACAAACATTCGCCCAATTAAGAACGGGCTTAACGAGCCTTTTGGTTTCCGTGGACGTAAAGCTATATTGAACCATGCTTCAGCATTGGTCTCAGCTTGTTCTTAATATGTCAACCGACATCCGAGGACACTAAGCAACACAAGACGCACTCGGCAGCAGCTGGTTACTTCAGTCAGTTGTACCGCTACGCGCGGTCGACCATTTCGGATGAAATCGATAGAGTTTTATCGTAAAGCTGAAACAGCAATAAAATAAGCAAAAGCAACCCAAATTACAGTCTCACACAAGCATACGCAAACTCCAAGCACTGATTTACGACAGCCTTCCTCCAACCTTGGAGGAAGGTGCCGGAAAGCGATGCTCGGAGTGTGATTAGTACCCGAACCTTTCGGAGGGCGCTGACCGCGTCGGTGGACAGCTGCGCGGAGATAAGGAGTGCCTCTTCAGTGGCGTAACCAAATCTGCCAGAGTTTGGAGGACGGTGCCGGAAAGGGACGTTCGGAGTGTGAAGCATACGATGCTAATCTACAAAGAAAAGTATAAGTTTATTGTTTACATAGCAAAATAAAGTGGAAATGGTCCCCACAAATCCACTGCGGTAAGAATGCAGCAGCAGACGAGAAAGTGAGCCATGTGGTAAACAATCCTCGTAACCTCTGACCTGTAACCTCTGATCCGAACACAAATCGCTGACGTCACAAGACAAAATAGTTCCCTAACTACTACCACTACCACCTGTGTACTAACCCTCTCTACAGTATACACATTTTCATTTATATGCTTTGTTACATTTTAAACAAATCGGAGCCTTATTTTCAAATATGTTTCCAATTTTCAAATATGTTTCCAATTTTCAAATATGTTTCCAATTTTCAAATATCATGGACAATGGAAGGAAGGAGTTAGTCTTTTTATAAATACTTATAGACATTTTTGATGTTAATATAGTATGTGATTTATTCGTAAAGTTTTGACCATCCCGTACGCGTAATTGTGATGTTTTATTCTGAACAAAACATCAACAACAGCTAAATGGGTCCGAATGTCGAAAATGGAGTGTATCATAAAAATTGCACTATATGCAGACGATATAACGTTGTTTGCAGATTATGTAACAGACACTTAAATTTTTTGCTGAGTTTAAACATTCTCTGGCCTGGAAATAAATCGGATGAAATCAGAGGCAACTGATGTGGCTCGGTAGTAATCAAAATTGCACTGACACTTTCTTTGGATTTGTATGGAAGAGGAGACTCAAAATTCTTGGTGTGTATTTTACCTGTGAAAAATGTGCTTCTCAAGTTGAAGAGAACTGGACGGGAAGGGTGGAAAACATTCAAAGAATAATTAACTTATGGGGAGAAAAGAAACCTGAGCATTTTTGGTAAAAGTCTGCCTTACAGAAACATTTTTAATGTCACAGTTTGTATATATCATGCAAGCACCTGTAGGCCCAGATTCTGTCCTCACTCAGGTAACCAGATCATTATTTTAGACTTTTTTTTATTTTGTGTGTGTGTGTGTGTGTGTGTGTGTGTGTGTGTGTGTGTGTGTGTGTGTGTGTGTGTGTGTGTGGCGAAAAAATAACTAATCGCAAGGCGTCTGAGAAATTGAAGAGAACTGTTTCTGTTGTGCTTTAGAAAATGGTGGAGTCAACATGATTGACTTAAAGCAGAGGCAGACAGCATTTTTGCTGCAATGGGTTGGGCGTCTTTTCCAAGCGCAGGCGCTCGATAAGTGGAGTCATGCCGTTGTTGTTTTAAACACACACGCACATGCATATGTTCACACACCTCTGCAGTCAACTGAAATAATGTAAACAGTAGTGGACCAAGGCTTGAACCGGGTCGTAGGGGTCAGTTAATGGATTTTCCATTCCTTCCTCGTAAAAGCCTTGTTGTCGAAAGGATACCGCTTCTGATATCATCAGACTTCAGGCCAGAAGAAACAATGGAAGTCTACATAGCACGGAAGCACGTCCCGGTGTCAACAGACACGGACGTGACAATTCTCATGACAGAAAGTTTGTTTTATGTGCAGGTTTACTTCTGATTCTGTTTAGATTTCTTAAGTAGTATGGCGACTGGACGTTAAAACCCTTGAACAAACTAACTAGACATTTTTTCTTCCATTTTCTGCATAATAATATTTAAAAAAAACTTTCGTTGCTAATGTCGCCGAACGGCGACTTGCAACGAGAACGCCACTGTCGCCGATCGGCGACTTGGGTCAACTTATAGTTACTAAACTTCTTGAATCTTTTGTAAATGAAACCACACGTGATCCCAAAGTTAGTCACGTGACAAAAACAAGACCGACAGCAAAGATTAAAAATACCATTGTATTTATAATCTTTGCCGACAGTCAGTGTTATCCTCGGGGCGTATGGCGATCTGATAAGGGGCGAGAAGAGAAACGGACGAAATTGGAAATGGCGAACAGGGACGTGACCAAACATGTAACCCGACCTAACCGATCCATCAGCCACCATTCGACACTGAACCCGTCGTTGGGGAGGAAAGAGGGGGGGGGGGGGATAGGGGGGTAGGGGGAAGGGGGGGGGGTATAGAATTACAAAATGTGATGTACTACTGCCCCATAAACATTCGGCAACCCGTCGTTGGGGAGGGATAGGGGGGGGGGGGGGTAGGGGAAGGGGGGGGTATAGAATTACAAAATGTGATGTACTACTGCCCCATAAACATTCGGCAACCCGTCGTTGGGGAGGAAAGAAGGGGGGGGGGGGGGAGGGAGGGGGGTTATAGAATGACAAAATGTGATGTACTACTGCCCCATAAACATGCCAGGAATGGGCCAAAAACAATTTGATTATGGTTTTTCCAGTATGCCAGAAAAGCGCGCCATAATGGCAGCGTCATCATCAGATCAAAGATCCCCATACGTTTCTAAATTATTTTGCATAACGTCCACAGAAGCGAGGTTGCTTATTAGGGACGGGGACATACTTTTCTTCCTGATCACCTCTATTATACTCCCACAAAGGTGAATGCTGTTCATCGCATTGTTAGTTATGCCATCATTATGAAGTTATGGATTTTCAGCAGCTGAGATGTCTGTTTCTTCAGTCAATACGTCAAACTCCAATTCAGCATCATGAGCTAAACAAGACTCAAATAAACCAGAGCTCTCAGAGCATGTCGATGACACTTGACAGTGGCACAAACTGCTTTACACACAGTTTGAACTGTTAAATGGTCACCAGAGCTGTGCAAGCCAAAAATATGTGCTTCACTATCTTCTTTCAAGTAAAACTTCAGCTCATTTTGAAGCTGTTGTTGTTTTGTTGTTGTTTTGCGTCGGGACCAGAACGAATTTACGGGGTTCAGGCGGTTTATGCACATGGAAACAACAGTAGGAAGGGGGGACATTTGAACGTTTTTAGAAAAATCGCCTAAGGGTGGTAATTCGTTTTGTATTTCAGTTTTGAAAATATTATGTCCTACAACAAATATAGTATTATTCTCTGTGTGTGTGTGTGTGTGTGTGTGTGTGTGTGTGTGTGTGTGTGTGTGTGTGTGTGTGTGTGGTGTGTGTGTGTGTGTGTGTGTGTGTGTATGTGTGTGTGTGTGTGTGTGTGTGTGTGTGTGTGTGTGTGTGTGTGTGTGTTTGTTTGTTTGTTTGTTTGTCGCAGAAGTGAAAGTGAATTCCAGCAACGTTCCAGAAGAAATCTGCCCCGATGTCATGAAAACGCACAGTAAGTTGAAAGAAGAGTGACGTTACTGAGATGTTAGAATAAAACATCAACAACAGCGATACCCCCCCTCTGACGCACACACTGACGCACCAACACACTCAGAGCCTCCACACACACACACACACACACACACACACACACACACACACCAGTAAAATCACTTTTCGTTGGTTTTGTATAGGACCAGCATGCTTTGTGAAGGGGTGTAACGTTTCCTTCCCGCCCCCCAAGGAACGCCTACGACGCCTACTTCAAACGCAGTATTCAGTGGGACAAAAACACCAAGCGATGATCGACAGCATGGCCGGCCAACCGGACTACGCTGACCTCGTTTTCGTCACTGCCGCGTCTGCCAATCACTTCGTCGAGAGTCAGGGATTGGTCAGAGATTTGCATCAGCTCGTTTTTCCTCAGCTGCGGAAAGAAAACAAGTTCAGTTTTCACTTTTTCTACTATGACCTTGGTTTGGAACAGCACCAGTTGACACAGGTAGGCCTATACGTTCGGGGGAAGAAAACACACACACACACGTTTAAAAAAAATCTGCTCCGGAAAACAGACAGACGTTATGTATACTTCAAATAAAAATGATAGCTTTATAAATAATCACTTATATTTCTCGCGGAAGCTGGAGTCACACTTTATTTCACTGTTTATGAATACATACAAAACACACTTAAGCTGCGAGCAAGAATTCATTTTACTGCAGCCATTTCCGGGTTACCTTCAAAAGGGGGAATTCTAATGACGGTTCAGCGCTAAGCTCAAAGTCCTGCCTCTTGTAGTTACTGGTACACAAGCTTTCGACCTCACTTCTGCGTTGTACTGTGTTGACTGCATGTTGGAGTCGGTGATGAAACCGAGTCTGATGCCGACGTTTAAATGAATGTAATTTGACTGGAGCTGGTATCTCTCGTGATCAGTAAACTCGCGTCATTGCGTTGATCTTCTTGCACCCGAAGACGACAATTTTTGTCGAAACCGCTCGTGTGCTATTGTTTCCTTGTGTTTTGTCGCATTTGTGAATACATTTCCCCAGATCTGTGCTATTTTGACAACCTCACCAGCAATTATTCATTCAATCCGCGGCGCCATTGCGTTTTGTTGTTGATATTATCGTTCGGACTCAACCACTCTTTGCTACCACTGTGGCAGCGGTAGCAAAGAGTGGTTGAGTCCGAACGATAAAAGCTTTAGCTTGTGGGTCACAGTCTTAACAATTCTGTATGGTTTTACTAGGGTAGCTAGCTGTATGATGATTTAAAAAAAATTGAGTGATCCAGCGATGTATGGGTGTGTCTGGTTGATGACTCAGGTGGTGTGTGTGTGTGGTTTGGGTGAGAAGTGTATGCGGCGGGTGTGTGGGCGTGCATGAGTGTGGTTTGGGTGAGAAGTGTATACGGCAGGTGTGTGGGCATGCATGAGTGTGGTTTGGGTGAGAAGTGTATACGGCGGGTGTGTGGGCGTGCATGAGTGTGGTTTGGGTGAGAAGTGTATACGGCGGGTGTGTGGGCGTGCATGTGTGTGGTTTGGGTGAGAAGTGTGTGTGGCGGGTGTGTGGGCGTGCATGTGTGTGGTTTGGGTGAGAAGTGTGTGTGGCGGGTGTGTGGGCATGCATGAGTGTGGTTTGGGTGAGAAGTGTATGCGGCGGGTGTGTGGGCGTGCATTTGTGTGGTTTGGGTGAGAAGTGTATGCGGCGGGTGTGTGGGCGTGCATGTGTGTGGTTTGGGTGAGAAGTGTGTGTGGCGGGTGTGTGGGCGTGCATGTGTGTGGTTTAGGTGAGAAGTGTGTGTGGGAGTGCATGTGTGTGGTTTGGGTGAGGAGTGTGTGTGGGAGTGCATGTGTGTGGTTTGGGTGAGGAGTGTATGTGGGAGTGCATGTGTGTGGTTTGCGTGAGGAGTGTGTGGGCGTGCATATGGGTGATTTGGGTGAGGATTGTGTGTGGTTTGGGTGAGGTGTGTGTGCAGGTGTGTGAGTGTATTTGTGTGTGGTTGTCCGGGGGAGGTGGGCAAGAAGGATATGTTTCCTGCTGTGACATTTGGTATTATGTTGTTGATGTTTTTTAATTCAGTATAGCTATTTATGATTATTATCAATTTGAATGCTTTTGGCGTTGCCCTGATGTTCTTTTTACATTTTCTTTTAATTAATGAGCCATTATCAGTTAGTGTAATTGCCCTGTGAGACATGATTTAAGTATATCGACTTGACATGGCAGCCACTCTTCGGCCTTTTCGAGCCGAATATTATTTGTGGCGGTCTGATTGGCTCTAACTGAAAACTTTCATGTACTCACTGTACCAACTATTATCAGTACCCAATTTTTGCATCAGTCATATGTCTGAGAGAGAGAGAGAGAGAGAGAGAGAGAGAGAGAGAGAGAGAGAGAGAGGAGAGAGAGAGAGAGAGAGAGAGAGAGAGATCAATGTAATGCGTTTACAAATGGTTTGCAGTCCCTGTATTTACTTGATGAAATGTTTCCTTCTGTTTCAATTAATGTTTTATGTAAATTGTATTATAGTAGGACTGTGCTTTACATGCGTATAGAATGGTGTCTTTGGGCGCATTATAAATGTACCTTATCATCATGATTATTATAGTTGTTGTTACTTTTGTTGTTGTCAGCTGGAAGCCCTCCCACCCCACCCCACCCCCATTCCCGCTGTGTTCAGTCAGCAGTTTGTCAGGAGCAACTGTATGTCACTCTGTGCCTATTTTTCCACGAGGCACTATAAAGTTGTTTTTTTATTTCGCCTTGTTGCAGTGAGCCGGTTTGGCCTAGCGGTATGGCGTTAGGCTGGTAAGCGGAAGGACCTCGGTTCGATACCGCTTCGGCTCTCCTTTCTCTTCAAAAAGGTTGTGGTTTGTGGATACTGTCTTGTGACTTTGTCCATCACTGCCTACTGAAACATTAAAATGGCTCTCATCGCTGCCCATCTCATCGCTGCCCATCTTAATGCAGAAGTCATTCTGGTGGTGACAGTGTAGCGATAGGTATATAATCTCCCTCTCCCCCCACCTCCATACCCCCTTCACCCCCTTCTTCCCGTCCCTAATAAGTCGTACGGTTTCTGTGGACGTTAAGCACCATGTTTACTTACTTGCCTTGTTGCAGCTGAAGAGGTACTGCAACTGCACGGTGATCAAGTTTCCATTCCAAGGCACCCCACTCAGTTTTCGAAAGCTTCGCACCTGCTTGTGGAAGCCGCTGGTGATCAAGGTACAGCGAACACATAATTATCCCGCAGAGCTGCAACTGCATTACTTAACGTAATCAAATCCTGGGGCTTGTAGGCTGAGACGAATTCATACTATAGAGAGAAGGGGAGAGGGGGGAAGAAGGAGAGAGAGAGAGAGAGAGAGAGAGAGAGAGAGAGAGAGAGAGAGAGAGAGAGAGAGAGAGAGAGAGAGAGAGAGAGAGAGAACAGATGGTTCCCTAAACAAGGCCTGCCCCCTCCCCCAAAAACCAAACAAAACAACAACAACAACAACACAGCCAACAACAACAACAACTAATCTTGTTTTCTTTGTATGTTTTTGTTTTAATCCACTCGGAGAATTGTGCTCTTACAACACTTTGTGTGTACCGCTCGCACTCAACTCGGCGTGCGCGTATTACTGCGAGATTCACAAAATCAGTTATGTCACACACACACACACACACACACACACACACACACACACACACACACACACACACACACACACACACACACACACACACACACACACACACACACACACACACACGCACACACACACGTCATAAATAACTACCAAGTCATAAACATTGCTTGATGCGTTATCTTTCCCAATTCACCAGTCGTTAGTACAATCATAGTCTCCAAAATAGCTACTTGCTTGCATCGTGAGCCTGTTTGGCCTAGCGGTAAGGTATTAGGCTGGTAAACAGGAGGGCCTCGGCTCGATTCCGCTTCGGCTCTCCATTCTCTTCAAAAAGGTTGTGGTTTGTGGACACTGTCTTGTGACTTTGTCCCTCACAATTAATGAGACATTAAAACGGCTCTCCGTCACTGCCCATCTTAATGCGGGAGTCATTCTGGTGGTGACGGTGTAGTGATAGGTATATAATCTTCCTCTTCCCACACCTCCATACCCCCTTCCCTCCCTTCTCCCCGTCCCTAATAAACGTTATGGTTTCTGTGGACGTTCAGCACCATGTTTACTTACTTGCTTGCGTTTACATTTTTGATTGGGGAAAGTCTATTGCTTTACCAACAATCCAACGCAGATGACTTCGAATACTCAAAATCGACTGGACACCGCACGACAGCAAAATTGCCCTGGGAGCCATACAGAACTCAACTGTTCGCAAATATTTTTGTTTTGTTTTTAATAATCAAACGATCAAAACGCTCTTTAACGCAGTATGTGCACCAGAAAATATCCCACAAACAAACTCATAACACATAAAAGACGCCCATTGAATGCGCGTGGTTATTACTTGCCATAGAATGGAAAATAAGTTGTTTGGTTTTATGGCACTGACGTCCAAATAAGAGAGAGAGAGAGAGAGAGAGAGAGAGAGAGAGAGAGAGAGAGAGAGAGAGAGAGAGAGAGAGAGAGAATACTGACAAACAGCTTTCAGTGACAAGCGTCCGTAGCATGTCTAGAAAACAAATCAACTTAAATTGCATGAACACATAAGTGATAACAAATTGCATTTGGATCGAAGGTTTGAGCTTTCGGTCGGCTGAAGACACCAATAAAATGATAGTAAAGTGCACCAGCGAATCATGCAGAACCAATTCAAGAAAATGATTCTGTAATTGCTGTCCCTGGCGTTTGGTCTATGGACGTGTGTGTGCATGTGCGTGCGTGTGTGTGTATGTGTGTGTGTGTGTGTGTGTGTGTGCGTGCGTGCGTGCGTGCGTGCGTGCGTGCGTGCGCGTGTGTGTGTGTGTGTGTGTGTGTGTGTGTGTGTGTGTGTTTGTTCCAAAGGAGAGAGAGAGAGAGAGAGGACTGGGAAGCCACTGTGCTTATTACAGTAATCACCACATTACAAAGTGCTCTGCAACAACTTTAGAAAGAAAACTCAATCACAACCTGCATGCACATTATCTGATATCATATTTTGAGGGTAAGTAAATTGAGTAGCTGATAATACGGCAAATGAAATAATAGATAAATATCTCCGTGAATGATGTAAAACTCAGGCAAGAAGGCTAGTCAGAAAATATTAGGATGAAAGTGCTCCTACACACAAAATGTGAGCCGGTTTGGCCTAGCGGTAAGGCTGGTAAGCAGAGGAACCTCGGTTCGAATCCGCTTCGGCTCTCCTTTCTCTTCAAAAGTTGTGGTCTGTGGACACTGTTTTTTGACTTTGTCCCTCACAATTAATGCAGGAGTCATTCTGGTGGTAACAGTGTAGCAATAGGTATATAATCTTCCTCTTCCCCCACATCCATACCTCCTTCCTTCTCCTCTTCCCCTTCTCCTCGTCCCTACTGAATAAGCTCGATGGTTTATGTGGACGTTGGTTAAGTATCATTGGTACAAACGTTTGTCGCGACAAACACGTATGCTAGACGCGACAATTTAAAAAAAAAAAAAAATCTGATGCGGGGAATGTCCCAAGAACAAACACGACGCAATCAAAAAGCGCTGAGTGTAAAGCAAGTGATTTATGGGACCCATGAAACCCGATAGGTTTGCAAGCAAGTGTGAATGGACCCGGCACTTTTTCACGTCAGCTTTGTACTGCTTAACCAATAAAACCAACGTAGGATCTTGAAACGAAATTCAAACTTTTTATTTTATATCTTCTTTCTGTTGAAAAAACGCTAGCCTTCACGGACAAAGATGTTTTGAGAAAGCTAGATGCTGTAGTGTGTGTGTTTGTGTGTGTGTGTGTGTGCGTGCGTGCGTGCTGCGTGCGTGCGTGCGTGCGTGCGTGCGTGTGCGTGCGTGCGTGCGTGTGTTTCTCCATTTATTCCATTTATATATTTTTCATTCCTTGTATTTATCTACTTATTTTTAAAATCGGTCTCATCCTCCAGGCTCACCTTCGATTTTCTTCCATCACTCTGTGGATGGATGCCTGCGTCAGGTTCAAGACTTCCAACATCAGCTACATTTTAGACCATGCTCATCGCCTGGGGGTGTTCGTGTCTCGGAACGACTTCATGCTGCCCATGCACGTGCACCCCGCCATGCTGACCTACTTCCAAATCCCACAACAGTGCCAGCTCTCCTCCTTCTACGAAGTTACCGGAGGCTTTGTCGTCCTGAAGAACGAAGTCTTCGTTCAGAAGGCTATCCTCGATCCCTGGGTAGCTTGTGCTTTTTCACCCAACTGTATGTGTCCCAGTAAAACTGACGGAAAGACGCGGGACTGTCTGAACTTTCTCTCGTGCACAGCGCGAGCTGACCCGTATTTTCGTTGTCACAGGTTCGACCAGTCGGCGCTGGGGATGATTCTCGCGAGCCTTTTTGGGCGAGAGACAACCGCTTTCCAACAGACGCCCAATGTTTGGTTTTTGTATAAAAGATCCGGCGGCTTTAAAAAGTATTTCCCTGATGCATGACAGGCCAACGTACCTATCACAGCTCTCTCTCTCTCTCTCTCTCTCTCTCTCTCTCTCTCTCTCTCTTCTCTCTCTCTCTCTCTCTCTCTCTCTCTCTCTCTCTCTCTCTCTCTCTCTCTCTCTCTCTCTCTCTTCTGTTTTGCTTTGTTGTATGTTGCATCCGAGTTTTCCTGGGTTTAGAAATACACACGTTTGTCTGAATCGTTAGCATCATTTCAGTGATGCAGTTAGAGAGAGAGAACTCGAACTCGAAAACTTTAATACTCGAGGATAGTAGCGTTAGGTCTATTTGGACCTATCTAACAGCCAGTCCTTGCTATACTACAAACACAAATAAACACGACAATACCACAAACAAATATTAGAGAGAGAGAGAGAGAGGGGGGGGAGACAGACAGAAAGACAGAGAGATAGAGAGACAGAGAGACAGACAGACACAGACAGACAGACAAACAGATAGACAGTAACAGAGAAAATGCATGCCTACGTGCACGCGCGGTTGTGTGTGTGTGTGTGTGTGTGTGTGTGTGTGTGTGTGTGTGTGTGTGTGTGTGTGTGTGTGTACAGCAACAAAAGAAGCCCCGATTTGTTATGTCAAGTACAGGTTGAATTGCCCCCCCCCCCTCCCCCCCTTCCTTAACAAGTTTGCTGGTTCTACTGCCTTATTGGCTGGTTGTATGCTCATAATGTGTAACTGAGTGAGGTATGCATGTGTGCATCTGGCGCTGTGGACACGCTATGTTTTGTGTGGAAACTCTCATGTACAGTGTTTCACTCACCCATTCATGCCTATATGTATATAAATGATGCCTGTAATTTTATATTTATTCATCAGTAGCTTAGCAAGAAATAGTTGTTAGGTTTTTGACTGAACCTAAACTGCAATCCTTGTGAAATAAAGTTTTCGAGTTCGAGTTCTCTCTCTCTCTCTCTCTCTCTCTCTCTCTCTCTCTCTCTCTCTCTCTCTCTCTCTCTCTCTCTCTCTCTTCCCAGGCTGTGATGGTATTAGTGTTAAACTTATAAAAATTGCCCTTCCTTATATAGCTGAAACTCTTACATATATTTATAACTTATGCATACAAAAGAATGTTTTTCCAACTGCATTCAAGAGAGCTAAAGTAATTCCACTCCCTAAAACAAAAACTATATCCACTGATGTGAATGACTATCGCCCTATCTCGATCCTGTCTGTTCTCACAAAACCACTTGAAAGACACATTCATAAACATTCCAAGGATTTCTTTTTAGAAACACACCATCTTTTCCATTCCTTCCAGTCTGGTTTCCGATGTGGACATTCTTGTCACTAAACTGCGCTTACCCGTTTAACTGATACTTGGCTCTCAGCTTTCAACAATCGTCAAATGTCAGGTGCTGTGTTTCTCGACTTTTGCAAGGCATTTGACCTGGTTCATCAGGACATTTTACTTAAGAAACTACCCTCGTACAACTTAAGCATGGCAAGTATAACTTTCTTACGATCTTACCTACAGGGTCGTCTACAATGCGTATTTGTAAATGGCACATACTCCCAAGAAACGTCTACAACAAGCATAGTGCCTCAAGGATCGATCCTAGGCCCTCTTTTGTTTTGTATCTTTAGTAATGACCTGCCTATGTGCCTTAAACGTGCATCAGTGCAATGTGATTTATTTGCGGATGGTGGCACCCTTAATACAGCTAACGACAATATAGATAATATACGTAGGGACTTGCAACAGAGTTTAAATGATATCTCTGGATGGCCTTGTAGAAATCAGATGGCACTGAATCCAACCAAAACAAAATGCATGTTGATGGCGATGAGACACAAACACCACAAACAACAGCTCTCCTTAAATCTAAACTTCGAGACCACGCCAGTAGAGCAGGTTTCAAAACATCGCCTACTTGGAGTAACTGTAGTCGAGCAGCTAAAGTGGCAAACGCATATTAACAATATTTGCAGAACTGTTTCAATAAATATTTTTCTTCTTTCAAAACTAAGCCAAATTGTCAGCCATAAAGCAAAACTGGGCTTTTTCTTTGCACACATAACTATGCTTCAAGTGCATGGGATGGCTGTGCCTGTGTGGACATGAAGCAACTGTACTCTCTCCACAAACGTGCCATAAAATTCTTAATGCCAAGTTCTAATATGGACTACAATCAAAAGTGCTGTGCTCTCAAACTACTCCCTCTAGACAAACAACTATTACTCAAAAAATGTGTTCTAAAGCAAAAGGTTGTTCACGTCAAAGCCCCACAGTACCTGAAAGATATCATGATTCCTTCTGAACGTCTTCACGTTCATGGGAATAAACAACTTTTTCAGAACAAGGACTGATATCTTTAAAACGAGTTTCTCCTTTTCGGCTCTTTAGCGTGCAATAGTTTACCTCATCATCTCAGATACCCAATGGAAGTAAAAACATTCAAAAGGAAAGCATTTCGCGCACTCACTAAACCACCTCGATACATTTATATTTTATTTTTTTCTTCTTCTTTTTTCATTTATATATTATTTTTTTCTTCTTCTTTTTTCTTCTCCATTTGCCAGGCACCTTGACACACAAATATTTGTGGGCAGCGATGAGAAGCCATTTTAATGTTTCACTCAGTTGGACAAAGACAGAAAACTGTATCAACAGACCACAACTTTTGAAGAGAGAGGAGAGCCGAAGCGGAATCAGGACGAACCGAGGTCCCTCTGCTTACCAGCAAAGATAGTACGCTACCCAAAGATAGTGCATGCGGCAATTTGGGGTGAAACGGAAGTCAGCTGGCGCCACCAAGCGGCTACGTTGTACAGAATGGCGTCCAACAGTGTTCGACGTGGTGGCACCGCTGTGCTGTGCTGTGCTGTCCTCGTGTTGGACACTTGGAGGCTTGTCAGTTGCAGTCTTTGGTCTTGGGGTTGTTTGTCAATGTCCGTTTTCATTCCACTTCTCTGCTCCATCAGCAAAGCGCAATCGAAAAATGCTCAAACTCACTGCACAAACATTGTTCATATTCAGATCTAGATTAATTACCAAGTATTGTCAGATGTTTTGCACACTACTGAGTTTCAGCAGTCTTTGACCTTGCAGTTGTGTGTAATTTAGTTTTGTTGTTAACAGTCTGTCATTTGACGATAAGAGTGAGTCTGATGTTTGACAACATGAATAATGTGGCATGGGTGCATGTGGAGGGCCTGAATGCACGTTTGTGAAAAAAACTGATCACGTTCAAACTGCAAAAATTAATCAGGAGGATAAAATCTGTGCGCATGAAAGCTAGTAATAAGTCATAACTTCTTGATTGTTTTAAAAATCTTCAGGACCAAGTTCAGCTCTTCACATGCGCCCCCCCCCCCCCCCCCCCCCCCTTTATATTTATATATATTGAGGATGTTTGTTGAACAAAGGTTGAACGCGATTTTGTTTGGAAAATTGTGTACGTCCAGTGGTTGAGCTCAGTGGTTGATTGAGTTTAACTTCCCAAAACTTGAGAATCTTTTTTTTGTGATTTTTTTAATGACCAGACAAGTAGAAGCAGAATCTATGAAAGGTGTCTCTCTCTTACAACGTAAGTCAGGGTTCTCATTTGATTGTCCTTTTTATTTTTTATTTTTTTACCTGTTCTCATGATATCCTGTCTAGTGACTAGTCCTTTTGTATGTCCTTTAAAAAAAAGAATGTTATTAGCCCATTCTTTTGCATACTTTTCAATACATATACACATTACAGAGTCCAGGCGAGATCAAGAGGAGGGAGGTAGGCTGGACTGTCAAGAAGAAGCTAGCCCAGAAGAGATCAAGAGCAGGGAGGTGGTGCTGGGCTATAGAGAGAGAGTTGGGCTTCTCTTGCTTCAGTTGTTTCCCAACGGCGAAGCTACGGACATTGTCTTTGTGACTCTGTTCTGCATAGCAGTTGGGACAGCAATTGCGTGGTGCTGTGGTCGTTGCGCAATGCCGGACGGACACTGCCTAATTAACATCCTGTTGTTCTGGCGGCGGTCCACGGCAGCCTTGGTCTTCCGGGTTGGCGCCTGTTTCGAGGTTTCACTCTTCTGTCCGCCTTTCCCACTCGTCCCCGTCCCTAATAGGCCTTCTCGCCTCCGGGGACGTTAAGCAGCACCCACCCCCCCCCCACCCCCACTCACCCCCACCCCCATACTTTTCACAAATGTTTTCAATTTCTGAGAGATAGGCTTTTCAGTTTAGCGTGTGGCCCCTTTTTTGTGTTGTTTATAAAGGAGCTAGCAGGTGGTACTTGGTCGGTGTTATTATGTGTAACTTGGTGTTGGAAAAATCTGACAGAATGTTTGATCATGCCAGCATCTCCTAGCTTTATTGTGCACAAGGGCAATATCAAAGGGACTACCGGTTTGGAATGCATGTGTAATATATAGGTGCTATTTGTGTGCTTATACCGAGTTTGTAAGTCTGGCTTGAGTGTAATGTTACTTTTAAGATGCATGTTATAGTGTATTGACTTATGACTATGTTTGATCAGCTTGAGGTGACCCTCTGGGTCGACAGGACTTAAAACAGTTTTCAGCCCTCACAAGTTTGAAATGTTTTTTGTCCAGTTACAACATGAGCTCAGTGGCAATAGCTTGATAAGTTCAACTTTCTTGTTTGTATTCATTTTGTTTTGTTGTTGATTTTTGTCTAATGCATAAAAGAGGTATAGGATGGATTCACATTTTAAAGTTGGTTGTCGGTTAATCATTTTATGTTACCATTCTAATCCCCCTGAAATTGATGAATTCGTGTCACAGAATACACCACAGTAAAATCCATGTTGTCTTTTCATTTGTACATTTACTCCTTGTGTTGGTTATCTGTTTTGATACTCTCTCTCTGTTTCTCTTGCCTGTCTATTATTTCTGACTCTTTGGGGATCTCTTTCCCTACATCCAGTCTTTAGCTTATCCATTCTGTTTCCTCTTGGATTTCACACACACATACATCAAGCTTGACTTATTACATAACTGACTTATAATGTTGTTAGGGCCTGCACACACACACACACACACACCACGCACACGCACGCACGCACGCACGCACGCACGCACGCACGCACGCACGCACGCACGCACGCACGCACGCACGCACACACACACACGTGACACCTTAAAGTGTTTACACAGATCTAAACAGAACAGAATGACTTGCTTTCTTCGGATCAACACAGACCTCTCATCGCTCTGAAACAGGCCCACCACACTAATCCATAATTATGACTGTATGAAATTAATCATGTGAAATCACAGGACCCGCAAGAACAAAATAGAAAGAAAGAATCAAAAGTAAAACCACACCCACAAATTTCGAAAACTGCACCCAAAATGAGCAGTAACAGAAACAATCAGTCGGACGAGCACCAACATCGGCGTTTGTTTACATTCGCATGTGGTGCAGTTGTATCCCCTAATACATTGTTCATAGCTGCCGCTTGGGGCGCTTCGCGTAATGCGATCCACGCGTTTTACAGTGTAGCTGTGCGGGACGCACTATCTTTGCGTAGCGTAATTTTATTTGCCACCAGCCTAACGCCTTACCGCTAGGCCAAGTCAGTCGGCTCGGCAAAGCCATCCGGCCTAGTGATGATGAAACAGAGCTTCATGTCCTCGAATGTCGGTTGACATATTAGGGACAAATTGTGACCAGTGACGAAGCACGGTTCAGTATTGCTAAAGATTATAAATACAAAAAAACACAAAAAACAAATGTATTTATAATCTTTGGTATTGCTTTACGTCCATGGAAACCATAAGGCTCGTTAGGACGGAATGACCAGGACGGCCACCTCGACTTTCACACAGCTCCTGAACTCTGGAGCCATCCCTACCTGGTCTAGATCTTTATAAATGTCAGGGCGTTGTAAAACGTAAAAATCGCGGTCGCCATCGCGGCATCATTTTTTTGAGTAACCACTGAGACTGACTTAACTGAATCCGGCGCGTACGCTGCCGCCCCCACATATTATAAATACAATCTTTGCCGCCACTGACTCATCTGAGTTCAGGAGCTGTGTCAGTGAAAGTCGACTGAGGTGGCCGTCCTGGGCTTCCGGCGTCCTAATGAGCCTTACGGTTTCTGTGGACGTAAAGCAACATTGAACCATGCTTCGGCACTAGGTCACAGACAGTTTGTCCCTAATATGTCAACCGACATGAAGGACATGAAGCTCTACATCATCATCATCATCATCATCATCATCATCATCACTGACTCAGGTGTGACTTTGACGGCAGAGTAAATTTCGCGTGTTGCCGGTGAATTCGGCCACTGGCAGTAAAATCAGTCACTGAGTAGCAGCCTGTCAGTCATTTCTGAGTAGCGCGGTATCTCATCCGATAAGGGTGAGCACGCCGCACTTTAAAAAAATCAACAAAAATGTATACAGAAAAAGAAGAGAGAGAGAAAAAACAAACACTCTTTTGTTGTTGTTGTTTTGTTTTTGTTTGTTTGCCGAACTGACTCAGTGATTTAAAATAAAAAATAAATAATTACTGAGTCGTTTCATCGCGGCCGTCGCCGTCCCGTCACCCTCCACGTGCCATTAACAGTACATAGTCTGGGACGTCGCCGATATGATTAACAAACGGGTGCAACCAAGCAGCAAAACAACCACACTGAACCTCAGGCGCAGATTCAAACTCCAAGTCAGTCCGAGTTCCCAGTCGAGGTCACAATTGGAATGACTTTGTCCATAACTGGAATACCATCTGACAAATTTCGAATGTAGTCCGTAAATTACCAAAGTGTTCAAATCGTCAAATTGGTTTATCGTGAATATGGTTGTGTTAACTTTAGCTGCTGTCATGGCCGATGCAGACGGCCTTCCGTATTTTTGTTTCTGAGATACGGAGAAACGGCCAACAAAATGACAGTTGACGTTGGGAAGGGCTTTGCCCTGCCGTCAGGCCCTTCCTCTCTTTGCTTTGACAAAGAAGAATTTATGAAGGTAAGCGCATGTCTAATGCATTAAAGGACTGAACGTTCACTGTTAGTGTTACTCGTAGGGCCACGTAGCACTAGTTAGCATCACTGTGATCAGTAAGCGAAGTTTTCCTGACTCCTTGTTACGAATAACCTGAACTTGAAGTAGCCAACCTCATCAGTTTGAAGATATCAAAGTTAAATACTATGTTTTACGTTGCAACTTCTGCTTGGAACAACCAGCGTCCAAAAAATTTATAATGTTTTTCGTGCATTTTTTTTTTTTTTTTTTTTTTTTTTTCAATCTAAATTTTATGCAGGGAGGTTTGGTTTAAGGCTGGAAATTCATGCAAGGAGGTTATGGTTAGGGATGAGTATTTTGTGAAGGTACTGTTCTGAAAGTGGATAAATATGACCCCCTTGTAAGTTGTATTAACTGAAAAGAAATGTGCAATTTGCACAAATGTTTTTACTCTAGATTCTCCTACGCTAAACTAGGTTTACATTAGCCATTATTTCAAGTTCAAAATCCGTACAAAATTCACAACACAAGCCTAGTACTTTAAAACAAAGTTATAATTAGATATTTAATAAAGATCAGCTGTTGGCACAATAAAACAAAGACTTGTGAAAGGGGTCAACTGTATCACCAGACTGGTTTGTCACTAGTGTAGGTCTGTAACACCAAACTTTAGAATTAGAAAATAAAAATTAGAAAATAGAATTAGAAAATAAAAATATTGTTAATAATAATTACCACAAAGAAGAAATCTAAAGATAATTAAACCATAAGAAAAATTGCTCAAATGTTTATAAGTTATATATATAACTGAAATTTACCTTTATACAGATTATAATTACTGGAAACTGTATGAGCAACCCTTATGATTAACTGAACTGAGAATCAGCATTTTACTAAATCATGAGTTACTACAAAAATGATGATGTAAAAATATAATAAGGCCTGTCTTACTCTTAGATTTTTAGAAGACTTTTTGTGTTACCCCCAAATGCCAAAGCATTCTAAAATAATCTAAGACTGTAAGAGTCTTAAGCCTAGTATTGTAATATTAGATTCAAGACTCTTACAGTCTTAGATTATTGGAGAATGGGAAATGGAGAGAGGCTGGGAGTGGGAGGGAGAGAGAGGTGGCAGCAAGGGGCTGCTAGATTGTGGGTGTGTCACTGTGTGGGTGTGTATGTGCATGTGTGGGGATGGGGAGGGATAGAATTGAGATATGTAATGCATTATTAAATTAGGTTGTGTATTGTTGTAATGTTTCATGTACAGTGCTTTGAGCTGAACACACATACTTGGTATAGTCACAGAGGGATTTGGCGCATTAGAAATGAATTTAGTAGTAGTAGTAGTAGTAGTATGTACAGTGTAGTTGTAGTACTTGTAGACTAGTATTTTAGTATTCATTTAGTAAGTACTGTCTTCTGGCAGCTGAGCTGGTCCTGCACACACACATACACACACATACTTTTACACAAATTGAATTTAAAAAATTGATCATCTGTTGATTTTCACTACCTCCTGAAGGGCACCCAGCACCCAGTGTTTAATCTGAATGTTTTTTACAGAAAGATTTTGATGTGGACAAATTTGTCATTGACTGCCGCAAACGAGTTCCCTTGGAAACTCTGCGTGATGATCTGTCAGTCTACCTCAAGATCCTTAAGAGTGCTATGATTGAACTCATCAACAAAGACTATGCAGACTTCGTCAACCTTTCTACAAATCTGGTATGTCATTTATATATTATTTTGTTTTGTGTGGATTTGTGTATGCGTATATATTAGATTTGCTTGAATGGATCATGTATGTGTTGGAATGTGTGTGTGTGTGTGTGTGTGTGTGTGTGAGAGAGAGAGAGACAGACAGACAGGGAGACAGACAGAGAGTAGACACATGTATGCATGCACGCACAAGAGCGCATGACACACACACACACACACACACACACACACACACACACACACACACACATGCATGCACGCACACACAAAGACTGACAAGTATCAGTATGCCCTTTTAAAACCGGCAGATTTGACACATGAGTGATGAGAAAGAAAGACAAAAAAGAGAAAAAGGAAAACTTAGTATTTCATTAAAATAGTGTTACATGTAGTACAATTTAAAGCAGACACTGAAATAAACATACAGTGATGTATCATATTATTGTACATCTGAGACTGAAAGGTAACTTGTGTTGAAGGTGGGCATGGACAAAGCCATTGGCAACTTGACTGTCCCACTGGGTCAGCTGAGGGAGGAAGTGTTGGTAAGTTGACTACAAACAGTTCAAACCACAAAAAGCTAAGCAGGCAGGACCTACATTACACACACATACACATGCACATGCACACCCCCAAATAAAAATGCAGGCACACACACACATACACACACACACACACACACATGCATGCATGTACACATGCACACACACACACACACACACACACACACACACACACACACACACACACATCACACACACACACACTCACTCACTCACTCACTCACTCACCACACTCACCACACACACACACACACACACACACACACACACACACACACACACACACACACACAAATGCATGCATGCGCACACACAAATGCATGCATGTACACATGCACACACACACACCACATGGCACATCACATCAGTCAACTGAAATAATTTCTGAAGAGGATGGGGGGGGGGGGGGGGGGGGGGCTAGAGAAAATACTCGCTGTAGTATAGCCTTTATTTATATTTAGTCACTTTGTAGCTGTCTGGGCACTATTTGCATGATTGTTGTGGGAGGTCATCCTCCCCCCCTCCCTTTTTCAATAAGTAATAAAAAATGGATTAGTAACTGGAATACAGAACTTGGATATTTCTGGGTGCTTTGCTCACAAGACTCCAACAGGGGCATGCTAACCCGTGAATACTGATAGAGTCTCCTCAACTTTCTGTATTGTTTTATGTTTTCAAAATTGTCTGCTTGCAGGACTTTGCATCCTTGCATTTGTGATGGAGCTATAAGAAGGTTTAAACAGGGTGGGTTTAATTTTGCATGATTAAACAGTTTGTGCTTGGTGTTGGTGTTGCTGCAGAGTGTGCGCACAGCGATGAATGGAGCGATTGAGGCTGTGGAGGAGAAGCTACGGCAGCAGCAGGAGATACAGAGGAAGAAGGTACAGACATGCGTGCAGCAGGCATCAGATTCTTCCGACATTGGTCTGTACAGTCAGAGTGGTTTGAGTGAGACTGCAGATCACATTGCACTGAAGATCCCAGTGAAAACTGAAAGACGACAACCCTTTGATAGAGAATGACCCTCTTTTTTTTAAGGTCATCAATTGGTAAGAGCGCTAAGATGCTCTGGTAAGAATGGCAAGATACTCTTGTTCTTTTAATATTATGTAAAAAGTCAGCATCAAACCTTTTTACAGGCCACTTTCTATGATTTGTCTGACTGTTGTTCATCACTGAGTCCACTCTATCATGCACCACACACACACACACACACACACATATACGAACATGTGTATGCATGCAGGCAGGCATGCAGACCCTTGGCGTACACCCACTCACCCTCCCACACTTATATAGTTGCGCCCCCATCCCACCCTCCATCTTATAGGTTGATTTAAAAGCAGTATATATCCTAAAGCCCATGTGTTACCTGCTGTTTTCTTCCCACAGGCGTGTTTGCAGCGCCTGGTGAACATCACCAATTCTGTGGAGAAGATTGAGCAGCTGCTGGGCATCAGTCACAGCAACAGTGCCACCTCCTCCCCCTCCAACACCTCTCTCACAGGGTGGGTAGACTTATTATGGACCGTATACATGTGTGTGTGAGCTAGCTTCCCACAGCACTGGCTGCCTCCTCCCCCTCCAACACCTCTCTCACAGGGTGGGTAGACTTATTAGGGACCGTATACATGTGTGTGTGGGCTAGCTTCCCACAGCACTGGCTGCCTCCTCCCTCTCCAACACCTCTCTCACAGGGTGGGTAGACTTATTAGGGACCGTATACATGTGTGTGTGGGCTAGCTTCCCACAGCACTGGCTGCCTCCTCCCTCTCCAACACCTCTCTCACAGGGTGGGTAGACTTATTAGGGACCGTATACATGTGTGTGTGTGAGCTAGCTTCCCACAACATTGGCTGCTGCCTCCTCCCCCTCCAACACCTCATTCGCAGGGCGGGTAGACTTATTATGGACCGTATACATGTGTCTGTGTGAGCTAGCTTCCCGCAACATTGGCCGCTGCCTCCTCCCCCTCCAACACCTCTCTCACACGGTGGGTAGACTTCTGATGGACCATGCACTCTTACATAATTTTGTCGCAACAAAAGTTTTGCCGCGACAAGCATACTTTTGTTGCAACAAAAGATGTGCTTTGTTGTGACATACACATGTTTGTCACGATAGCCGTGTTTGTTGCAACAAAACTTTTGTCGTGACAAAACTGAAATTTGTGGCAGCTCCCGCCAATGATAGAGACCTAGAAGGGATGTAGATTTGGACAAGATCAATGGGATGGGGGGGGGGGGGGGCTTCCAGGCATGTGTGTTTACATTTACAGATTTTGACATCACACAGATAAAACCTCATCTTACAGGTGATTATCAGTTGATGTGCTTTTAACATGATGTAGCTACAGAAACGCAGGCATGGGTGTTTACATTTACAGATTTTGACATCACACAGAGAAAACCTCATCTTACAGGTGATTGTCAGTTGAAGTGCTGTTAGTATTATGTAGCTGCGGAAACACAGGCACAGGAATGAAATGCTTCTTTCTCCTCTTTGCTCGTAGGCAGCTGAGTGGTCAGCTGATAGAGAGAGTGGCCACCGAGTTCAACAAGCTGCAGTTCTACGTCACCAAGAGCAAGGGCCTGTCTCTGGTGGAGAAAATTAAACCTGTGAGTTGCTTTCACCTCTTCGAGTTGCCTGCTCACCACTCTGTGACTGGTGTGGCAAGTGAGGCTCTTTGCGAAAAAGTACGCAGATTTTGTGATGTGGTCTTTTAACAGGGGTAATAATTAATATTAAAAGGTCTAATCCTTTGAAAGTCTGTGTTTGATTGTGTTATGCATATTTTGTTTTTGGTTTGCGTAGGGATTGGTTTTGTGGATTGAACGTTCGCCGTTACTCGGAGGGCCACGTAGCACTGTGATCAGTAAACGAAGTTTTTCTGAGTCCTAGTTATGAATAACCTGAACTTGAAGCACCCAACTTCATCAGTTTGAAGATATCAAAGTTAAATGCTATGTTTTACGTTGCAATTTCTGGATCATGTGGAAATGGAAATGAGGACAGTGCTCTTAATTTTCTTCTTCTTCTGTTTCACTGTCTGTAGAGGGCAGAGTCACTAGGGAGTAGTGTGCATGTGTGAAGCATGACTGTGGGTTTTTCTTTATCTTGTTCATTAGACTTGCTCATTGCTAAGTTGTCTGCAAAGAGGCACTAGCAGGATCCAAAATCTGTGTAGTGGAAGGAGAAGGGGAACTGTACCTAATGCTGACACCATCAGAATGGTTTTGCACTTGCAGCAATGAGAGCCATTTTAATGTTTCATTAATTGTGAGGGGCAAAGTCACAAGACGGTGTCCATAAGCCACAACATTTAAAGACGAGAAAGGAAAGCCAAGTAAGTAAGTAGGTAACAGTCAACCAGTACAGTTATATCAGCTCAAAAGGAAATCTGAAGCAGCAATTGAACTGGCATTGTCTGATTACTAGCATAACACCTTACTGCTAGGTTAAAGTGGCTGTCATTTAAAGAAGAAGAAAATCTCTTGTGACCTCCCCATTTTATTGCTGATAACACTGGATGCTATTTCAGCACATCACCAACATCACCACTAACACTGGATGCTGTTTTAGCGCATCACCAACATCACCACTAACACTGTATGCTATTTCAGGGCATCATCAACATCACCACTAACACTGGATGCTGTTTCAGTGCATCGCCAACATCACCACTAACACTGTATGCTATTTTAGCGCATCGCCAACATCACCACTAACACTGGATGCTGTTTCAGTGCATCGCCAACATCACCACTAACACTGTATGCTATTTGAGCGCATCGCCAACATCACCACTAACACTGTATCAGTGTATGCTGTTTCAGTACATCACCAACATCACCGCTAACACTGTATCAGTGTGTGCCATTTCAGTGCATTGCCAACATCACCACTAACACTGTAGGCTGTTTCAGCACATCTCCGACATCACCACTAACACTGTATGCTGTTTCAGCGCATCACCAGCATTACCACTAACACTGTATGCTGTTTCAGCGCATCGCCAACATCACCACTAACACTGCATCAGTGTATGCTGTTTCAGCACATCACCAACATCACCACTAACACTGTGTTCTATTTCAGCCCATCACCAACATCACCACTAACACTGTATGCTGTTTCAGCACATCACCAACATCACCACTAACACTGTGTTCTGTTTCAGCCCATCACCAACATCACCACTAACACTGTATGCTGTCAGCACATCGCCAACATCACCACTAACACTATATGCTGTTTCAGTGCATCACCAGCATCACCACTAATGCTGTGTTCTGTTACAGCCCATCACCAACATCACCACTAATACTGTATGCTGTTTTAGCACATTGCCAACATCACCACTAACACTATATGCTGTTTCAGTGCATCACCAGCATCACCACTAATGCTGTATGCTGTTCCAGCGTATCACCAACATCACCACTAACACTATGCTAGTTCAGCACATCACATCACCAATATCACCACTAACACTGTATGCTGTTTCAGCGCATCGCCAACATCACCACCACCCTGCAGTACAGCCTGGAGGGGTCGTTTCTGGAAGGAATTGAGCAGGAGGATGTTGCCATGCTGCGGCAGTGCCTACGAACCTACGCCCTCATTGACAAAATTCGTGATGCCGAAAACCTGTTCAGACAGCACATTGTGAAGCCGTATATGGAAGAGGTTAGTTTTTTTGAGTACCCATGCTGTCAGTGACATTCCCAGGATTTTGATTTTAATTCTGATTCCCCAGTGATTAAAACAAAAAATCTAACAAAGTTGACTGCCACTCTGTGTTCTAAAACAAGATTAAAACACACAGAAGGCTGAAAAGAACATTTAGTTTAATATGACAACCCAGACCATGCACACATTTTTAGGGGAAACCTTTTTAAGCAACAAACAGATAATACAAAAAAGCAAAAGATGAGAGGAATGAAATTTGATTGAGGCTATTTGTCTTTTGGATTTGTTTATTGCTTATGATAATAATTATGTCCCCAGTGATGAACAGCTTTTTAACAAACATGTTGTGAAGTCTTGCAGTGAAATGACTGGCATGCTTAAAATGCTCTTGCTCAACACAGTAGACCCTGTAATTCATGATGGCATGGCCAAAGTAGTGTGATATATAGTTTTAAAAGGCAGCTGGTGACTGCATAAGTCTCACTGAATCTGCTTGGTGCATTCAGACAAAATGTCTGAGACATCTCACTCATTTGCTTACGTTATTAAGTTATTATTTATTAGCTGCGTGCTTTTGACCTGAGATCAACAGCTTAAGATTTAGAATGTAACTGTACAGCAGTGGATGTATCATTGTATCATTGTATGCTTGAGTGTTCTGTTGATACAAGTGATTTGGGAGACTACTGATGCTGTGGCAAATGGTTGATTTGTGTACAAAACAGACATCTTGCTTTCTTCAGCATGATCCAACCTCTACCATCACCTCATAATAATAAAGAAGATGTCTATTGGGCGATTCGGCGAAGCTGGTTTGCTAGAGTGAATGCGTTTTGTAATTTTTCGTGCAAGAAGTCACGAAAGGTCACAGCGCACTTCTGGGCCGATTTCTGAGTAGGCGTTGCTTCATGCTGTGTATAACAGTGGAAGTTGAACCTAGAAACCTACCGTTATGAAAAAAGTATGCACCGGAAGTAAAAGCAGCCAAGGGACTTAAGCGATGCCAGGCAAAAGTGAAGGGAGTTAACAACCTCATCTGAATTGCCCAATAGCACCCCATATTTGATCCAGCCACTACCATTACCTAATAATGATAAAGAAGATGTTTGTAGCACCTCATTTTTGATCCAATCACTACCATCACCTAATAATAATGAAGAAGATGTCTGTAGCACCTCATTTTTGATCCAGCCGCTACCATCACCTAATAATAAAGAAGATATCTGTAGCTCCCCATTTTTGATCCAGCTGCTTCTATCACCTAATAATAAAGATGTCTAGAGCACCCCATTTTGTTTGGGCTCGAAGTGTTTCGCATTAGCACTAGGACGACTACTTGAATGATGACCACAACAAAGCATGTGATTGTGAAGGCACCAAACAACAGTACAATAGCTAATAACAGTGATTAAAAATGACACAAATAGTGGTATGGGGGAATGGGTGACAGAATATATATAGTCATAGTAGACTCAGCCTGCAACTTGCATGCTTCAAACACAGGACAGATGATTTTAAAATTCAGGAATGTGAGCTACACAGATGGGGTTTGAGGGCATGCTGCATGGTTTTGATTGTGAAGACCTGATGTCAGGTGTGCAAGTTTTGCTTCAGCTAGATCAAAGGACCAGCATGTAAACAAAAAAAAGGGGGTGGGGGGTGGGGGAATTTGACCAAAGGTTTTTGTTTTGACGGAGGGGACACACCTGCCATCGACTTGCGTTTGCTTTTTGCAGGTGATCTCAGAGACTTTTCTCCGCTCCAGCAGCCAGGGTCTGGAGGGGATGTTCAGCAAGGTGCTGGACTTTGTGCCAACCCACTGCCGTGTGCTGAGGGACATCACCTGTCCCGGAACCAGGTGAGAGCCAGGCACAGTCGGCGCTTTTTCCCGTTGTGTGGCTGGTCTTGACACCAACAGATATTTTTTGTTGCCGTTGTTTGTAGTGTCCTCATCATTTGGGTTGGGTAAGAAGTAAGAACTATTCACAACAACGATGACGACAGTGATGAGATTAACTTTTTTCAAAAGAAAAAAAGGGGGAGGGGGAGAAAGAGAAATGAGTTGGCTTTACAGTTTTCATTGCATTAATTCTTACTTGTTTCCCAGCTGGTCAGACTTATACAAATTAGAGATGTGAGCTTAGGAGTTGATACAATACAACGTTGCTTTTGGATCCCTCGATGTCGGCTCTTCCTATCATTGTGAAGCAGAATTTGCCAAGCGTTGGATTGTTCACCTACTAATAGGGAACGTGAGCTGGGTTTAGACCGTCGTGAGACAGGTTAGTTTTACCCTACTGATGACACGTCATTGCTACGGTAATTCTGCTCAGTACAAGAGGAACCACAGATTCAGACATTTGGTTTACTTGCTTGGCTGATAAGCCACCATTACCATCACATACATTAACTAAATTAGATGAATCAGGTGCATGTTCCTGTAGATAATTGAGTGTAGAATACACCAGTGGGTGAAAAAAGAATGAAGAAAAATAGGTTTGATGTGAAATTTTCAGTACTTACAGCCTTTACTTTTGAACCCAGATTATGGCAGCATTTTAGTCTCCTTCTGCATGAAAGAGCAAGCTTTCCTCTGATTGGCTGTAAAGTTTCAGGAGTGCATTTGATCATTTGTCATGGTAGGAAGAATTTGAAGAGATCCACCTGGAAACAAAGACTACGTTTTTGTCAGAAGTGAGCGTTGCCTGTCCTAATACTAGTACAGCTGATGCAGGTATCGGCTGGAGATGAACTTCTTCATAGTTTGGCAGGTCGCTGTGAAAGATTTTGTTCTCTGTGTACTGACTGTGACATGAGAACATGCATTATCCAACCTCAGAGGAGTAGTGAAGAATCATGGAACATTGGGATTAAAAGGTGCACAGACTTGCTTTCTCGCTGATCACGTTTTTTGCTGTGACAGTTCTGGTGAGATGGTCCGGGGCTATGATTTTCTGGTCAATGCCGTGTGGCCGGAGATTGTCATCAACCTGGAAGCTCGCACACCTTCCATCTTTGCACCTGGCAACCCAGAGGTGTTCCACCAGGTGAGATGCAGATTCAGGTGCCACTGCTTCACTCATTCAGGATTTCTGGTGCAGGCACTGGTTATGGCCAATTCTTGGATTCTAGCGTCCGCCCCGTTTGACTGCACAAGGTGTGACTGTGCTGGGATATTTTTTGGATGCAGAAATTAGGGTCCCTTCTGCTGGAATTCCAGCACAATCTTTTAAGCCTGCAGTAGGTCAGAATGTAGCCTTGTATGCTTTGCCAGCTGCCAGAAATTCTGCCTTTCTGATAGTTGCCTTCCCAGTTCAACCGCATCCCCCCCCCCCCCCCCCCCCATCTTCTTTAAACATAAAGTGACGTGACATGAACAATGCATTAGACATGCACTTGTGATTTGGTGGGGTTTGTTTTAACCGTGTGTGACTTTTGCAGTTGCCTTGGTATTCAGTATTAAGAATCAGTCAATCAGTCTGAGTGCCAATGGACAGTGTGGCAGGCATTTTGTGTGTGTGTTTGTTTTTCGTGCAGCGGCAGCAAACTCCTCTAAGTTGAAGGACAAACTCTTCCAAAGAAACAGTTTTACTGTAGGAATGGTGAATTAGATGTCAACAGCAAATTCCTCTAAGTAGAAAGACAAACTCCTCCAAGTACCAGTTTTACTGTAAGAAGAGTGAATGAGATGTTATTACCTTAGACCTGTGCAGTTTCACGTCCAGCCTGAAGCATGTTTCTGATAATGAGGAGGCAGTTTTGATGGTCCCAACCACTTTGCCTCAACCCTCTTCCCGTCAGAGAATATGTAATGTTGGTGCAGTCTTCCTCCAAGAACAGGCTCACACTTTGTCCCATGCTGTAGTATGGAACTTCACAATATATTGTCAAAAACAAAACCTGGAGATGAATGTTCATCCTGATTTTTTTTTAACCTCATGTACAGAAATACCTGGCCAGTCGGGATTTCCTGGACAAGTTTGAGTCACTGTGTGGAACACAGGCAAGTGTGCAGCGTCTGAGGAACCACCCGACATATCACACCTTCAACAGCAAGTGGAGTCTGCCAGTCTACTTCCAGATCAGGTACTGCCTTCCCTTGGCTTAGTTTTGTCCCAAATTCTGTTGTGAAACAACAACATTTATTTCACAATGAGCCAGCAACCCCATGACAAAATCAATCAACAATCAAGCTACAGCATAAAAAAACATCTCTTCCTGCCTTCTTCCCACAGTTTCCCTGACAACTCCTAGTCCTCTCCCCACAGTTACTGGCCCTCTCCCTGTCCTCTCCCCACCATCTCCCTGCTGTCCATCCACCATGTCCTGGTCCTCTCCCTGTTGTCTTCCTGCCATCACCAAGTCCACTCCCTGCTGTCTGTCTGCTATTTCCAGGTCTATTTTCTAGGTCCTCTCCCTACCATCTTCCTGCCCTCTTCCCACCCTCTGCCAGCCCATTCCCTGTGCTCTCCCCACCCTCTCCCTTCACCTCTCCTTGCTCATTCCATGTCCTTTCTCCATCCTCTTCCCTCCCCTCTCCCCACCTTCTCCCCACCCATTCCCTGCCCTCTCCTCACCCTCTCCCCACCTTCTCCCCACCCATTCCTTGCCCTCTCCCCACCCTCTCCCCACCTTCTCCCCACCCATTCCCTGTCTTCTCCCCACCCTCTCCCCTCCCCTCTCCCCACCTTCTCCTCACCCATTCCCTGTCCTCTCCCTCCCTTCTCCTCACCTTCTCCCCACCCATTCCCTGTCCTCTCCCCCTACGCTCTCCCCACCTTCTCCCCACCCATTCCCTGTCCCCTCCCCTCTCCCCACCTTCTCCCCACCCATTCCCTGTACTCTTGTCACTGTCTCTCCCTGCCCTCTCCCCACCTCTGTGCCCTATCCACTCTCTTCCCACCTCCCCATCCTCTCCCATTGTCTATCTGCCCTCTCCCCACCCTTCCCCTGCCCTCTCCCCTCTCTCCAGGGTGCTTGTTTCTTTTGTACATTCGTGTGGGTGTGCTTTGTTGTCAAAGATGCAGTGCATGTCACCTGCTTTGTTAGGCTGGCAGGACTTTCATCTGTTCCCTCTCTGGCTTCTCAGGTTCCAGGAGATTGCAGGAGCTCTGGAGACGGCCGTTGTGACCGGCTTGAACTCGCCCCCAGGTGAGTAGTTGCCAGTTTGTTCTCCCAGCGTCATGTCAGAGCAGTTGCACAACAGACATCATGGCCTGTCAGCAGATCAGTCTTATTGTTTTGTGAGCAGAAGTTGAGTTGTTGTTTTTAATTTAGAAAAGAAGATTTAAAAAAAAAAAATCATCCTTTACACATATTGCTGAAAATGCTGCATCTGGACAAATCAGCAGGTTCGCAAGTCTCTGCCAGAACACAAGAAGAATGCCAGAAACTTGGTTTGTATAGTGCCCAGCTCCAAGTGTTGCCCACACGGTATGAAAAAGAATGCTGGCAGCTTGTCTTGCATAGGATCCAGATCCTGAACACTACGCAATAAATTTGATATGCTTTTCCCGGACCATCCTCTGAGCCTTTGATGGATGTACATAGTTCAAGACCATCAACAACCACAAGACAAACCGCAAGGCTTCGCATGCCCAATGTCGACTGAGGAAACAACGAAAAACACTTTGGTTAGGTAGTGAGTGAGTGGATTTTAACATCCTGTGAACCGCGCAGGGTCACATCAGGACAAAACACTTTGGAGTCAGGACATTTTCCAGTGCTTCACCTACACTGCAGGAACAGTCTGCCTGTTCCTGTGAGCGAATGTAGCTCATAGTAAGCTTTTAGCAAAAACTTTAAAAAGCCTGACTACCCATTCTCAAAAAATATTTGTTCAGACTGTGTGGCAATGACTTCGTTTTTTAAATATTTTGTATGTGCTCTGAGCATGCTGTTGCAGCATGGACATATTCATGCTCTACAAATTGTCATCATTAAGAGGCATGGACATATTCATGCTCTACAAATTGTCATCATTAAGAGGCATGGACATATTTACACTTTACAAATTGTCATCATTAAGAGGCATGGACGTATTTACACTTTACAAATTGTCATCATTAAGAGGCATGGACATATTCACACTTTACAAATTGTCATCATTAAGAGGCATGAACATTTTCATGCTCTACAAATTGTCATCATTAAGATACATGGACACATTCATGCTCTACAAATGGTCATCATTAAGATGCATGGACATATTCATGCACAAGCAATGAAAATTTATACCACAGAAAAAAGGGTGCATGCACAAGACTTTAAGATCTGACATCTTTTTTTCCACCATGATTGACTGTGTCTTCCAGATTCACCATTCAGAAATAAAATATCATCATTCTCCCCTCCACCCACTCTCTCTCTCTCTCTCTCTCTCTCTCTCTCTCTCTCTCTCTCTCTCTCTCTCTCTCTCATGCACACACACACACACACACAACACACACACACACACACACACAGTGCATGCATAAGGATGCATGCATACACCCACTGAAACTGTGACAGTATTGCATTCTTTTCCTACCATGTGTTACACTGGAGCATACGAGTTGAATTAGCTTATTTAACCAACTGCAGATCACTGTCACTTGTGCAGTCATGAGGCACTACACTTCTTCTTCTTCCTTTTTTATTTCAAGTCTTTTCACTTAAGTGATGTTAGACTGTTCTTACAATTATCGAGCTAACAACACGTCAGCAAGTTACACCAGGACAGTAACAGATCGCAAGAGAAAACAACAACAACCTCACTTAGTTGCAGTCATAAAAACATATATACATATCCATACACATACTTAATTCAGCCTAATTCTATATCTCATACATACATGCAGAACCACATATATATATACTAACACACCCTAAATGCCAAGTGAGTACCCGCTGATAAAGATGCTGTATAAAAACTAAACATTCTCACTTACTTTCAGACAATTTAGCTGTCACTCATGCTTTCATTCCACCCACCCCTAGACATGCTCTCATACATATACCTAAATAAACACGACACACAAATGTCTCTTCTGCCAGGAGACCATATAAATATCACCAACTATGGTAGACTTCTTTACTTAAGTAGTTTCAATTTACTACAGCCTGCACAACTAAAAACTCAACTGTTTTGGTTGGCAGTGCATGATTTTCAAGCAGCCATCTGATGTTCCCGCTAATGCCAATAGTAGTAATTTGATGGAGTCCCACTCAGTGTCATAGAAGCAGGGTAGTTAGTTTAAGTCGGTTTTCCAACTCTTGTACTGATCATCAGAATTGGAGACCAAAATTATTATTTTTTAAATGCTGGTCTGCAGTACCACTATTTGTATGCCCAATCTTCAGCACTGAGACTGCCCTCTTATGGGTAGTGAATGACTTGCTGTGCAGCATGAATGGTAGTAAAGTGGTACCCCTGACCCTTCTGGATGTTAGTGCAGCTT
>JABMCL010000438.1:622500-637500 GCA_018857735.1 Alviniconcha marisindica | reverse complement strand
CACACACACACACACACACACACACACACACACACACACACACACACACACCACACACACACACACACACACACACACACACACACACGCGCACACACACACACACACACACACACACACACACACACACACACACCACACACATCTCTCTCTCTCTCCTCTCTCTCTCTCTCTCTCTCTCTCTCTCTCTCTCTCTCTCTCTCTCTCTCTCTCTCCCTCTCTCTCTCTCAGACACACACACACACACACACACACACACACACACACCCCACCACAACACACACACATTCACTGACGCGGCACAATACTCATATATGTTCGATAACGTATTTTCTAATTACATGATTTATTAATTCATTTTGACAAAGCCAGACAACCGAATTTTCTCTTAAGTATTAATAAAGTCGCCTACCGTTGTATTATACCTTGATAATACCTTCAGCGTTGACAGTGGATACTCCAGGTCTTCCGGACGTTTCCTGCTTGTGTGTGCGGGTGCCTCTGTGTGTGTGTGTGTGTGTGTGTGTGTGTGTGTGTGTGTGTGTGTGTGTGTGTGTGTGTGTGTGTGTGTGTGTGTGTGTGTGTGTGTGAGTGTTTATGTATGCGCTTAAAATAGTCTCAGTCTAGGGACAAGATTTTGCGCTTTAAAAATACTTTAATTATTAATTATTATTAATTATATCCAGGGATGGGTGAGATAGTGTGTCAGTGTGTGTGACTGAATGTTGTGTGTGTGCGTGGCGTCAGTGTGTGTGACTGAATGTGTGTGCGTGGCGTGTGTGTGTGTGTGTGTGTGTGTGTGTGTGTGTGTGTGTGTGTGTGTGTGTGTGTGTGTGTGTGTGTGTGTGTGTATGCGCGCGCGCGCGCGTGCGTCTCACGTGTTTCCCTTGCGGTAACTTAAATAACATACTCTCTGTCTGTCTGTCTGTCTGTCTGTCTGTCTGTCTGTCTGTCTGTCTGTCTGTCTGTCTGTCTGTCTGTCTGTCTCTCTCTCTCTCTCTCTCTCTCTCTCTCTCTCTCTCTCTCTCTCTCTCTCTCTCTCTCTCTAACGACAAGATAGCTAATCTAATGTATGCATGTGCGCACCTGGCATGGAGAACATGCTATCTTTTGTGTGGAAATTCTCATGTGTAACGTTTCACTCACTCATTCATGCCTATAGTTATGTATATAAATGAAGCCTGTAATTTTATGCTTACTCATCAGTAGCTTAGCAAGGATTAGCTGTTAGACAGGTTTTTGACTGAACCTAAACTACAATCCTTGTAAAATAAAGTTTTCGAGTTCGAGTTCTCTCTCTCTCTCTCTCTCTCTCTCTCTCTCTCTCTCTCTCTCTCTCTCTCTCTCTCTCTCTCTCTCTCTCTCTCTCTCTCTCTCTCTCTCTCTCTGTGCTTAATGGTACAAGTTTCAAATCTTTCGCCGTTAGTTTTATTCGCCGTGAAGCATCACCAAATTATGTTATGTTGCGGGGTGGACCTAGCAGCCAGCCTTCTATTATTGGACACGAAAACAACATAGTTCAACCAAAAACAGAAAAGTGGTTTACCTCGACATCTCATTTTTCATCGTTTTTCACCGTTTAACTGTTGTTTAAGTGTCGTTTTGTAACTTGATAAAAGGGATTACCCCGAAAATTCGCAAGTCGTGTTTAGTCCTAATAAAATTAATAGCGTTCCTTTGAATATTTTATATGTTTGTATCTTTTTAGCCATTAGTTTTATTCGCCGTAAATCATCACAGAATAATGTTGTGTTGCGGGATGGATCTAGCAGCCAGCCTTCCGTGACTGATCTGTGGTCGTTTCCACGTTGGCCTTTCTAGCGCGGTAAAAAGCCGCCAGCAAGGGGGTCATCACCTTCCGCCGTAAAAGTACTGGAACCGGTGTAGTGGGCGCGGCCAGACACTTCCGCCACAACGCCGATGACACTTTCTCCACCAAGCCCCGCCACTGTCACCGCTACTTCCTTCAGTGGGCCGGCTTTGAACTTTGACCCCGTAACCTCTGAGCGGAAGTGACGTCTTTGTCCGAGCGGAAGCACTCCACGGCGGTGCTGCAGCGCCACCCTGGCGGAGACACCGGAACCACAAGGGGAGCGGTCCACCTGCGTTGCCACAGTGATCACAACAAAAACATAAGGTGATTATCTCCAACAAAAGCAACATCAAATGGCAGCAACATTCACATCAATAATAATAATAATGGACATTTGTAAAGCGCCTGGGTAGCGCTGAACAAGCGTAGTATAACACACATAATGTACATCGAGATGGAAATGTTATCAGCAATAAAAATGTATAAAGAAAAAAAGAAGAAAAAAAGAAAAAAGAAAAAAAAGCTAACACATAATGTAGACAAGGGTTCAAGCGTAACTATGCCAAAGACGCGCGCGCGCACACACACACAAACACAGTGCTTTGAAAGAAGTGAAAACCTGTGTGCCACAGGTGTGCGCACGTTACAAAACCTAAGACGCTTTAGCCTTGGTGTAACTACACTCAGTTACTACTAAACGTAATAATAATAATATAGCCTACGTCTAAATTCTACCAACGTTAGGGATTTTTCGGCCTGAGTAACAGGACTTCTAGACATGTCACAGCTGGATTTTGTTGGGGAAAGTGGCCCAAATTTCTCCTGGAAAAATTCACTGTTGGGATACTTAAGTAAACAAATCGCAACAAACAAATCACACACTTCTAAAAAAAAAAAAAAAAAAAAAAAAAGGAAAAAGGACCCTGCCACCCTCTCACAATGAAAAACGGCGGAGAGTGTTAAAAGGTAAACTGCTGCAAGCCGGCCCTACCACTGCATTTAACGACTCCGCAAAACTGATATGTCCATGTGCATAAGTCTAGCCGCGGGTAGAATCGGGCAATAATAACATTAGGCCTGCCGGTAAAACAAACATCGACCCGCAATAGTGCTGCAGCACATCACTTCCAATATAATAACCAAAACCGCTCACAGTGCAATCAACACTGAGTAATCAACTACTGTCGCCGAAATTTGAGTGGCAGACCGCGACTAACCAGTCAGCACGTGCTGACGAGATTACACGCCACGCTTTCGACCGGCAGCTTTACCCGATAGTCAAAAAATCATTTCAGGCCAGTCTGGCCGTCTACAAGTGAGACAGAAAAATGTACCGGTAAATCTTTTAAACACCTGGGTTTGTTGGACCTTGTACCTCTGTGACCGGAGTATTATATCTCACACACATACACACACACACACACACACACACCACACACACACACACACACACACACACACACACACACAATTTTCAGTTCTACGCTCTACCACTGAGCTATCCCGCCCCTATTCAAATGACCTGCTTGTTAGCGAAGACGCAGACGTTGGAAGTGGGGGCGTCGTTGTCGTGCAGCGTGTGGTCGCCGCCGTCAGTGACGATGGTGCCGTAGAGGAAAGCAAGGTCCGGGTTGTCCGGGTGATGGAGCTTCACCTTTGCTCTCACAGCCTCTGTAGTCCACACCAAACTGCCAAGTGAATACCCGGTCTGAAGAACGACAACACCAACACCACGACGACGACCACTAACAACACAATAATAGAAATGGTGAGGCTCTGAGAAGTTGAAGAACTGACGTAAAGGAACTGACAGCGGACATGTTTACGACAATGAATATACTCATGAGCTAGACAGATATGTAGGGTCGTTACAAACCCGAGACAGCAAACGCCACGTCAGCAATCTTGGAAGTACGACTCGTGGCGAGGTCCAGACCCAGACGTGAGGCAGGAACAAGAGCGAAGAACGCTCCCCCATAGCTGATGTCCACCACCACCTCGCCCACCCCGGGTACGACCACTGTCACGTCTGCCAGACACACAGGTATAACCACAGACACTTTCACCTACCGTCTGAAGGTGCACAGGAAGTAAAAGCTTATACTGTCATTGCTGCATGTATACATAATAGTGTACCCCGGGTACGGCCACTGTCATGTCTGTAAGGCACACAGGTATAACCATGCACAGACACTTTCACCCACCGTCTGAAGGTATACAGGAAGTAAATACTCATGCTGTCATTATTGCAGGTAAATATACGTATAGTGTACCCCAAGTGCAGCCACTGTCGCGTCTGCCGGGAACACAGGTACAATCACAGACACTTTAAATTTAACCCACCGTCTGAAGGTGCGTAGAAAGTAGGCTCCTACCGTCACTGCTGCAGGTACACAGACAGTGTACCCCATGTACAGCCACTGTCACGTTTAATTTTGTAAAGTAATAGGCCTAACGGCTATCTGCACCCACCGTCGCCAGTTATTTGTCTGTCTTCACGTTTTTATGGTTTTTGTTTTGTTTTGTTTTGTCATGTTTTTCGCCATATTTTCCCGAAATTTCACTTCTTTTACACGTGGCTTTAATATACAGATAGATAATGAAAGCGCGCCTACGAAAAGGAAAGAACTATATCCAGCTGCACCAGACAGTAAGTAAGTAAGTCACTTGGTGTTTTACGCCCAGTCAACCAGTGCGGCCGGTTATATCAGGGCGACTGCACCAGAGAGTAATGCACTCTTTTTGATGAACTAGATGTAGTACGTTGTGTGCTTTTACAGCTAGTGGGTAAATGAAACCATGTACATGAAAAGCTGTTCGCACACAGAAGAAGAAGAACAAAAGAAGAAGAAGAAGAAGAAGAAGAAGAAAACCATTCCACTCGGGGAAAACCTAAGAGCATTTTGGCCCTTTCCGGGTCCTATTCAGTCCTGTAGGAAACCCATGAAAACAGGGGCGTATCACCATAGCAGTGACTAGTAAAAGAACTGGTATATATATTGGCAGTAAGTTGGCCTACAAATCATGATACTCAGTAGGCTATTACGAAGTGAGGACACGGCCATCCGCCCCTTTCCAAGTCCTAACCGACCCGTCAGCGCATGCAATCCGAGGGGCATCCCTTGCCGGGAAGGTGACTATAACCTGCTGTTCCTTTTGCCGTTAGGGCTTTTAATCAACACAGAGAGCCAGAGGAAAGAACAAAGGCGTAAAATATCTACATTTCGCTCTTGAAAAATAACAAATAACTAGGGAGCCCCAAAAGAGCTACAGATAAATAGCAGACAAGCCCGGAGATTTAAGTTAAGAAAAACGGTAATCAGGTGCGCTGCAGACAGAACTATTCTGTACTGTCAGACAAAGAATGCTCTGGACATATATATTTAAATCTGTTCGAATGGCGAGCCCCCCCCCCCCCCCCCCCCCCCACCCCCCCCCCCCCCCCCCCCCCCCCCCCTCCGAATCTGTGATACTGGAAAAGCAGAATATCTGAACTATCTAGAGGACAGTAACGTCACACGTACCCAAAGCAAATACATAGGAAGGCACGCTGTTGAATCTGACGTCAGCAGTGACGTTGTCGTGGCATGTGACGTAAGCAGTGACGGGACCACAGGGACACTGCAGTACCATACGTGTCTCGGGGCTCGTAGCAGCAACCAGACCTCGATCCACAACATATCTGAAGAGAGAGTTGCTGACAAACCTGAACCAATACACTGTTCTAGTACTATACGTAATGCCTGCTACAAAATGAAACGTGGGCCTGCATGAACAACATTGCTCACTTTCGTTCTCACAGCCGCTGTCCACGACACCAAACTGTCAACTGAATACCCGTTCTGAAAAACGACAACAGTAGCACAACCATTACCATCTACGGTAAAAAATAGTTAGGCTCTGACAAGTTGAAGAATTGACGTAAAGAAACTGACAGCGTACATGATTACAACGATGATAAAAATCATGAGAGAGACACCTAATATGTCGATTTTTATAACACCCAGTAAACCACGACGGTTATGTCAGGTTGACTAATCGTGAGGAGAAGAGGAAGAAGAAAAACGAAGATGATGGTAACACTGATGTGCACGACACCTAGCTGCCGAGTGAGAACCCGTTCTTCTGCGGAGACAAAAACAAAGCAGCAAGACAAGTGTTAATCAATGATAAATGAAAACAGTACTTTTTTGGTCTTTTTCAAATCGCTTAACTGTCGTTCTGTTCCTCTAAAGAAATGGGCTGACATCAAACATTTGCACACGTTTTGTATTGTCCCATTAAAATTAGTGTTCCTTTTAGCAATTTATGTGTTTCGGTCCAGAAATAGTTTTGATTTTAAGTTTTAAAGTCGCCTCTTATGATGATAGACAAAGCCCCAAACGTGATAGACTCAACTTAAATTCTGTTACGGGCATCCAATGGCCGCCCACTAAAAGGAACAACCGGGCAAGTTAGTTCAGTGCTTACCTCCCAAGAGCAATGACAGCGTGCCCACACATGGTACTGTATCCCTCATTGTGTATGAAGATGACGCCGAGGTCAGCTTCTGGAAGGTCAGGGGGCACAAACAGGGCCCCGAACATGTCGTAGTGACCCCGTGGTTCGAACATCAATAGCTTCCGGTATTTGTCTGCGTGCTTGCGGAGCCATGCGCGCTTTTCCAGGATGGTGGCTCCTTCCGGCTCCGGGTAACCCGATTCGATAATGCGCAGAGGTTCGCCTCCAGTGTGCATTTCTGTGGTGACGATTTTCAAGACCGATGGGAAGATGGGGTTTGATGTTTCTTTCTTCTCCGCCATTTTGATCTGACACAGCATGGAAACCATCCAAGATGTGATGTTAAATAGGTAGATTACTTAGACACTGAAAAGATCTAGGAGGTTCTATTAAAGATTTTGCCACAGACAGGATATTATTATTGAAAACATTTGCAGTTAGATTCTTCAGGATGTCGGCAGAAGTAGAAATATGTCCTTTCGTAAACACATCTAGAGCACGCCACAGAGACGATAATTATATTATCACGCTCAATGAGCTTTTTGTTTGTTTTTGTTTGTTTGTTTGTTTGTTGTTGTTCCTTTTCTCATGGGAATTTTAACTTTATTTCTTGTGTTCAGGGAAACATTTTTATCTCTTTAGTTTGCCTCTCTCTGCCATTGTTTCCTTAAGTCTTCGTCAAGCCATGGTAGTAACTTTGGATGCTTTATCCGCTTGTGCTGTGAAGGTGCGTGTCCATTGACAGCAGTGAGATAGACATTGTACCATATCACCAAAGCTTTGTCGGGATCAGAACAGTTCAGGACTTGAGTGAACGGGGCCCAGTGCAGGTCAGTGCAAAATGTAGTTTTATTAAAATGTTTAAAAGACCGAAATGATATATCGAAATGAATGGGTTTTAGGCGCACATTTTGGAAGCTTAATCGAGCTCGAACAGGAGATGGGAAAATGATCACTTCTGCCCAGGCCAGGTACACTGACCTCGGTTTTAACGTCTGGGTTGTTTGTGTATATAATTATGGTCGATAAGAGTAGCAGACGTCTGTATAATTCTAGTAGGTGATTCAGTTCAAAAGTGGGTTACGCCTAGCTGTGTAATAGTAGAGTCCCATGAGGAGTGTGGCTTTAGTAAATCAATATTAAAATTTCCTAGTAAAAGAATATCAGCATGAGGTTTAACAGTATGAATATTATCTAATATATACAAAGTCGACGAACCATTCATTAGAAACAGTAGATTTTCTGTACAAAAAGCACACACAAACAAGGGCGTTCATGCTTGATTTCAGTTCAAGCTAAATGCATTCAACAGTCACTTTCAAAATCTTGATGACTGTGTGTAAGTGTCTGCAATGGAGTTGTGTATGTATACTGAAATACCAGTCTGTCCAATACCAGTTGCATCTTTTCTTCAAACTACAATACTAAGTTAGAATCCAGGTCAAACATTCTGGAGTCTAGTCGTGACTTTGTGATACCAAAGAGGTTGTAACAAAGGTGTTGACTCGCTAAAGAATACACACATATCAAGAACCTTGAAAGTACATTTATAAAAGGAGAGAGCAAAACCAAAATACTACAAAATCGTAAAAAATAACTAAACAAAACACACAAAGGGAGAGCGAAGACAGAATCCAAAAGCGGCGATCGTAAAGTAAATTTCCACGATAACTTTCACACACACACACACACACACACACACACACACACACACACACACACACACACACACACACACACACACACACACACACACACACACACACACACACACACACACAAAATCAAATCAGCTGTTAAGTATTGTAACAAGTGTTGGACATCACACACACACACACACACACACACACACACACACACACACACACACACACACACACACACACACACACACACACACACACACACACACACACACACACACACACACACACACACACACACACACACACACACACACACACAAATCAATATCCAGCTGGTTAAGTATTGTAACAAGTGTTGGACATCACCTTGTATACATTTGTCAGAGGGGGAACTTGACAGTGAGCTTATGTGAATATACTTTGAGAGCGCTACGTGGATCAAACACTAAGGTCTACCGAGAGAGAGAGAGAGAGAGAGAGAGAGAGAGAGAGAGAGAGAGAGAGAGAGAGAGAGAGAGAGAGAGAGAGAGAGAGTTTCGTTCCTGTTCCTTATGCCTAATCACAGAGTCCTTCCAGTGTGAGCGAAGGCAGCGTAGCTAAACCATCTCTCTCTCTCTCTCTCTCTCTCTCTCTCTCTCTCTCTCTCTCTCTCTCTCTCTCTCTCTCTCTCAGAAGTATGGGGACTGTCAGATAACCAGGAAAGTATCGAAAGAGTACATTTATTAGCTTTGAAAAGGTTCTTGGGTGTCAACCCAAAGTCTCCCAGACATTTTAATATATGGCGAAACGGGCAGACACCCCCTTTTTGTAAACACGTATGCCAGATGTATAAAGTTTTGGCTGCGCCTGACGTGTATGGATGACAGAAGGTACCCCAGAAAAGCTTATAATATCAGTGTTATTCTTCAAAGACAGAACTATACTACATGTGCCTGCAAAGTTCGAAATGTTTTATACAATTTGGCTTTGGTGTGGTTTGGGAAATGCAAGGTGTTGGTAATGTAAACTTGTTCATTAACGAGTTTAAGTTGAGGCTTATAGATTGCTTTAAACAAGACTGGCATGCTGCTCTGGGTTCACACGATTTTTATAACGTATACTCTAATTTCAATCAGTCATTAGTACTCAGTCAGTATCTTCGAACTCTTAACAACATAAGCGTGCGGAGAGTATTTACTAGATTCAGAATTGGAATGTCTGCATTAAAATGTCATTACCTACAGTTACAGAATAGATCCTTTGCTCGCGACAGAGATATAAATTGTCCATTCTGTAATACGCCAGAAACAGAAGTACATTTTTATTAGTATGTCCAAAGTATACAGCCTTGAGGGATGAACTTATTCCACCAAAGTACCATAGACAACCATCCATGTTTAAATTTACCTTATTATTAGCTAGCACGAACGCAACCACCATAGAGAAATTATCCATCTTCGTTTTTAAAGCTTTAAGCACTAGAAAACTGAGTTTAAGTCCGTCATTGGATCCATGAGAATTCGAATTGCCTGAATGTTCACTCCTGTTGTATGGGCCGGAGGCCTGACAATAAAATAATCTTGTCTTGTCTTGTCTTGTCTTGTCTCTCTCTCTCTCTCTCTCTCTCTCTCTCTCTCTCTCTCTCTCTCTCTCTCTCTCTCTCTCTCTCTCTCTCTCTCTCTCTCTCTCTCTCTCTCTCTCTATATATATATATATATATATATTCTCCTGACTCCACTGAATGTATGCTGTACACTCGGCGTGTAGACAGATACGCATAGTTTGACTTACCTTGGCGACAATGCTGCCAGTGGTCAGATGAAACTAAGTGCTGACTCATCAAAGCTGGCCGGGCAGTTTTATGCTTGTCGTCTCGCCTCACGCTGTTCTTTCAGTTCTAGTCTGGCACAGGCGCCACATCAAAGATAATGCTGAATACATGTATTTATAATCTTTGGCTACATTGCGTTTTCTTTCGGCCGAGGCGCTTCTGTGTTTGAGTTTTGCGCGGTGGCATTCAAAACTGTGGAAGTGACTATAACAGAAAGATTCAGTTTCTTTTTCCAGGATAAAAAAGAAGAAGTTGGGTTCGCGCACCGACTGACGTGGGACAACACACACACACACACACACACACACACACACACACACACACACACACACACACACACACACACACACACACACACACACACACACACACACACACACACACACACAACATACACACAACACACACACACTCACTCACTCACTCACCCCCCCCACACACACACACACACTGACACCCCCCCCCCCCCACACACACACACACATACACTGACCCCCCCCCACACACACTCACCCCCCCCCCCCCCCACCACACACCCATACTGCTCCAACTCGCACCTCCCCCCTCCCCCGACCACACACACACACACACACACACACACACACACACACACACACCACACACAAACTAAATGAATAAATAAATACACAAAAGGTAGTCATGTATAAAGAAGCGGCGGAAGCGGAATAACGAACACCGTCCGCATGAAGTTTAGCAGTAGAAATTCGTGTCACTCTTGGCAGCCGTAGCGGATCTGACGGACACGGTTCGAGACATCTCTCAGAATTATCGCTCAGTCGTTTGTCTTTTTGATAAATGTTTGCCTGCAGTAACCGAATTGCCCCAGCCGGAAAGGTCCATGTTCCGACATATTACTCCTTGTCAGTTATACTGAGTTTAATCAGAGGCAGGCAGTTTCGCTGTTTGCTCAGGCGTAGATTAACTTATTCGTCAGTGTTTGTGTTTCCATTACAGGAGAAGTCACACAGCAACGTAGTTGGTATTGGATGCTTTTCTTCACAAGACAGACATTAATTTTAGTTGTGGTACCTGTTAACATATTTGGCTAAAGACTCAATTTACTGTTAATGGCAATGGTGAGCCGGCATTGGACATGTTTCTACATCTCATTTCTGGCAAGCGCCTGTATTAAGGTGACACACATTAATTTGTTTAGCACTGAGCTACAGGTCAAGGACGATAAAAGCGAGCTATTCAGTTTGGAAATTGCAGTCTGCAGAGAACACCCCCCGAGCTAGTAGATAAACTTCTATCCAGGTCCAAATGCCTTTTATTCCGCTTGTTTTAATCTAGTTGTGAATTTCTTTGGCCGAAATTAATACCGCCAAGACTGTCGTTTCAATCACTCAGTGACGAGGCGCGACTGACTCTGTGAGTCGGCCAGTACTGGGCCTCAGTAACAGAAGCTGTCCGGTCTGTCTTTGGCTGATACTGTATACGGTCACTTAAAGTAGCATAGAGGCTGCACGATATGTTACTGCCGATTTAGTCAAGTCTTTGGTGTCCGGCCGGCACTGACACGTGCAACAGTGCATAATTCATATAGGCTTGTGCGTGGTCAAACGAATACAGATTTTCTTTCCGGCGGCCACCTCCCCAACCCTACTCGCAAAGAATTTGTCTGTGAATATATCCATTCTGACCACTTCCACAGGCGATCGTATTACTATGAGATTTTGAATGCCACAGCACAAAACCCAACACAGAAGCGCCGCCTCGGCCGGAAGTGTGTGTGTGTGTGTGTGTATGTCGTGTGTGTGTGTGTGTGTGGTTAGTGTTATTGTAAAGCGCCTTGTGCTGCCACCTTGTGTGGTAGATGGGCGCTTTAGAAATCCTCTTTATTATTAAGTAAACGCAGTGCAGCGCCTGTGCCAGGGCAGAGTCGAGAACTTTGCGGTGACGGCGTGAGGCGAGATAAGCATGGCGCTGCCAGTTCAGATTGTGAAGACGGAGACGGCAGTTTCAACTGCAAGCGAACCACTGGCAGCGCTTTCGCCAAGCCGTCAAGTGAAACGGTGTGCATATAGTCTACACGCCGAGTGTAACCTACATTCTGTGGAGTCAGGAGGATACTAAAATATAAGTTAGTTCTTGTTCGTTGCAGCTAGGCGCAGTGTCCTTCTCGCAGTGACAGCGAAGGTAACTAAACCAGTCTCTCATTGACTTTGTCTGTCTGCCTCTGCCTGCCTGCCTCCCTCTCTCTCTCTCTTTGAGGCAAGGAATGTCGCTTCGTGGGATTTTAACTATGCACGTCAGTGGAATGTATGCATATACAAATCTCACCTTCTGTTTGACTGACATGGGCAGATGGCCGAGTTCATATAAATTTCTCTCTGTCTGTCTGTGTGTCTGTGTATCTCTCTCTGTCTCTGTCTGTCTGTCTCTGTCAGTGTCTCAGGTCTGTCTGTCAGTTCTCTGTCTTCTGTCTCGTGCTGCTCTTCTGTCTGCTGTCTGTCTGTCTCTCTTGTCTCTGTCTCTGTCTCTGTCTCTGTCTCTGTCTGTCTGTCTCTCTCTCTCTCTCTCTCTCTCTCTCTCTCTCTCTCTCTCTCTTACACTGAGAGAGCATTCGTTTCGTATAAATGTGTGTGTGTGTATGTGTGTGTGTGTGTGTGTGTGTGTGTGTGTGTGTGTGTGTGTGTGTGTGGCGCGCGCGCGTGCGCGCGCGCGCGCTGATGCCGAATTTGACCAGGACTGTGTATACTCTCGCTTTTGCCTGTCATTAAGGTTCCTAACGGCGAAGGCACAGGTCATTTCATTGAGTGTTTCAGTAATCTGCCTACCTAACATCACATCTTGGATGGTTTCCATGCTGTGTCAGATCAAAATGGCGGAGAAGAAAGAAACATCAAACCCCATCTTCCCACCAGTCTTGAAAATCGTCACCACAGAAATGCACACTGGAGGCGAACCTCTGCGCATTATCGAATCGGGTTACCCGGAACCGGAAGGAGCCACCATCTTGGAAAAACGCGCATGGCTCCGCAAGCACGCAGACAAATACCGGAAGCTATTGATGTTCGAACCACGGGGTCACTACGACATGTACGGAGCGCTGTTGGTGACCCCTGACCTTCCAGATGCTGACATCGGCGTCATCTTCATGCATAATGAAGGATACAGTACCATGTGTGGGCACGCTGTCATTGCTCTTGGGAGGTAAGCACTGAACTAACTTGGCCGGTTGTACCTTTTACTGAGCGGCCATTGGATGCCCGTAACAGAATTTAAGTTGAGTCTATGACGTTTGGGACTTTGCCTACCATCATAAGAGGCGGCTTTGAAACTTAAAATCAAAAATATTTCAATATCCAAACACACAAACGGTTTAAAAGAACGCTAATTTTAATGGGACAATACAAAACGTGCGCAAATTTTCCAGGTATTTGTGGCGTGCAGGGCTTTTTTTTTGGTGTTTTGTGGGAACAGAACGACAGTTAAGCGAACTGGGAAAGAAAGAAAGAAAAAAAAAAGGATACGGTTTTCTTTTCTCATCGTTTAACTCTTGTCTTTCTGCTTTGTTTTTGTCTCCGCAAAAGAACGGGTTTCTCACTCGGCAGCTTGGTGTCGTGCACATCAGTGTCATCATCATCTTCGTTTTCTTCTTCCTCTTCTCCTCATGATTAGTCACCCTGACATAACCGTCGTGGTTTACTGGGCGTAAAATATCGACATAATTATGTGTCTATCTTATGATTTTCATCATCGTGGTAATCATGTACGTTGACAGTTTCTTTAAATTACGTCAGTTCTTAAACTTGTCAGAGCCGGCCTAACTATTTTTTATCATTTTGTTGGCGGTGATGGTGGTGTTACTGTTGTCATTCAGAACGTGTATAATTGGTAGATAATTGGTGTCGGGGACAGAGGCTGTGAGAGCGAAAGTGAGCAATGTTGTTCATGTAGGCCCATGTTTCATTTTGTTGCAGGCATTACGTATAGTACCAGAACAGTGTATTGGTTCAGGTTTGTCAGCAACTCTCTCTTCAGATATGTTGTGGATCGAGGTCTGGTTGCTGCTACGAGCCCCGAGACACGTGTGGTGCTGCAGTGTCCCTGTGGTCCCGTCATTGCTTACGTCACATGCCACGACAACGTCACTGCTGACGTCAGATTCAACAGCGTGCCTTCCTATGTATTTGCTTTGGGTATGTGTGCACGTTACTGTCCCTCTAGAGAGAATTCTGCTGTTTCCAGTATCCACTGATTCAAGGGGAATGGGGGCGGGGGTTCACTGGGGTACCTGGGGTGCACTGTCTGTGTACCTGCAGCAGTGACGATAGTGCCTGCTTCCTGTGCACCTTCAGACGGTGGGTTAAAGTGTCTGTGAATAAACATACCTGTGTACCTGGCAGACGTGACAGTTGCTGTACCTGGGGTAACAATAACAATAACAATATATTTATTAATCCCAGTGGGAAATTAAAGCTGTCGTTCGATCGCACAACGAAGAACATATATATCTCAATAATTCTAAGCCATGAACCACACGCATATACACACTCTTAGACATACACCCCCTTTCTCTCAATCTGCATACACTAATACTTAGTAATAGCAAACCCCAAATTACCTGGAATAATGCTTTCTCTGTGCAAACCAAAACGTAAAAACTCTCAAATTAAATAAAAATCATTAAGTTCACGCATCCCCAACACTAGTATGTATACATGCAGCAATGACAGTATAGGCTCTTACTTCCTGTGTACCTTCAGACAGCGGGTGAAAGTGTCTGTGGTTATACCTGTGTGTCTGGCAGACGTGACAGTGGTCGTACCCGGGATGGGCGAGGTGGTGGTGGACATCAGCTATGGGGGAGCGTTCTACGCCTTTGTTCCTGCCTCACGTCTGGGTCTGGACCTCGCCACGAGTCGTACTTCCAAGATTGCTGACGTGGCATATGCTGTCTCAGGCTTGTATCCCTCCCAAATTAGTGGCTCAGACTGGTACTCTCAGTATGAAAAAAACACACAACTACGACAGGCTGAAAAAACACACAACTACGACAGGCTGAAAAACAAACAAAAAAACTACGACAGGCTGAATTTTTACCAGGCCTGTTGTTCTGGCGAAAAGTCGTCACTTTTGAAGTTGGACAATAACACCTGTAGTGTTTTTCTTTTCTTGTTGTTGTAGTTCTCTCTCTCTCTCTGTCTCTCTCTCTGTCTCTCTCTGTCTCTTCTCTGTCTCTGTCTCTGTCTCTGTCTCTGTCT
>JABMCL010000438.1:605000-617500 GCA_018857735.1 Alviniconcha marisindica | reverse complement strand
AATGCCAAGATGGTAAACGTATCGGTTGACCAAACACCACAATAGGCTAAATTCATGGAAAATAAAACACGTGGAATGGGAAAAAATAACACGTCAGTAATATCCAGTTCTGAGGTACAAAATTATCCAAACGACGTGCCTCGGCCGGAAAAGAAAAAGAAAAAGAAAAATGTACACAGACGCAGGGAAGGGACACAACCCATGTCGTGCAAAATTCCAAACTAAACAGGAGCTATCAGAACAAAAAAGAAAGAAAAAGAAAGAAAAAAACAAACAGAGAAGGAATCGGCTCACTGTCAACCTGCCGCAAACACAGCACTCTCGCGTTTACCTTCTTCGAGTTTTAGACCAGAACAGTTCGAGTCTGACGGTTAATGCCAACACTTGAGCGGGCATTGAGCTGCGTCGAAGTGGGCCCGTCCCTAATAAACCGCATTTGGTTTCTGTGGCCAAATATGGCCCCATACAAACTGATATCCGAGACGATTCCTTTTTCTTTCTTTTTTTCTTTCTTTTTTTCTTTCTTTTCTTTTTCTTTCTTTCTGCTGTTCTTGTTTTGCACAGAACTTTACACAGTGCCGGGCTGCCTTCCTTTCCAGTGCTCGGAGACAGAGGGGATTATCTCTCCTTCATCAAGGGGCAAACAGTAACTAAGGCAATACATATTAAATATTGAAATTTTCAACTTGATTACACGATGAAAGTAACATTTGAACTTGTTTATCTAAGTATTTTGACGGTTCTGTATTTCTCAGCTGAAACGGTTGTGTAGAAGGATAGGTACTATAAATACGCCAGTGTAGCCGTCGTTTGCGCGACTGACCTGTCCGGTCCCCACGTTCAGCAAGATCGGAATGAAGTCACGCGAGATGGAACGTGAATTCTTTCTTCGGTGTTTTCTGAGCCTTGATTCTTCAGTTATCAGTTAACGTGTCGAGCTTGCTGGGCTAGTTTTAAAACTACGAACATACTGCTGGAGTACTGGAGCAAAAACAATTCAAAGTCTGGCTGTAGGCGACGACACATTGACGTAAACTTGCATATACCACATAAATTAAGTATGTATTTATTTGTTTTTGTTGTTGTCGCAAAACTACGCTCACGTACTTTTGCGGATTCTGTGTATTGAACATGATCGTAGTTTGGGGATTTGTAAGTGTACCTTCCCCATCCCTTTAAAAAAAAAAATCAATCTATTTTTAAGAAATCTTCCTGACACAAAATTCAAAGCTAGTTACGATTCAAAGAAATTATCACAATTATCGATAGGGTTACAAGAACAATGTAAACTGAACACGTAACTTTATTGTTGTTGGTGGTGTTTTGCAAAGCTCAATGAAACATACTGCAGAACCACTACGGTCTCAGGAAGTGCAAGAGCACTACTTCATAGTGAAAGGTTCATCAATGACTAAATAAAAAGATTAAAAAAGACTAACGGAAAGGGTGTTTTTTTTTTAAGTATAGAAAAAAAGATAAAAAAGGATAAAGAACACAAAAGTAATTAGATCGTATATAAAAAAATTAAATTAAAAAAGCTTCGACCACACATACTGTACATCATTAGCAGGCCGAGAAGAAGAAAAACTAATTCTGATATAGGAGCAATCAGACTACGGTTAGCCTACAAGCTTTGGAGAAAAAATGTTAAAAATATGCAGTGGAGGGAAACTTGTGTAACAATTTACTGATATTTATATATATTAGGCAACATATCTTGTGCAACCCAGAGATGCTGAAAGAAAAATAGTTTCAGTTAATTCAATGCGTATGAAGCTGTACAGAAGACTTGTAACCTGTTAACTCTCTTTGTTTGCATAGTGTGCTTTCTTTCTGTTGTCCATATCACAAATAATAACTTACACTGATCACACACAGGTGGAACTACATGGCAAACTCAACCAGACACAAAGCCTGTCCTGACTCCAGCAAGCGAGCGAGAGAATGTAGTTCTAAACAAAGGTTATTCAAATGAAACCAAAAAAAAAAAAAAAAAAAGCAAAAAAAAAAAAAAGCAAGAAAATGTTGATAAAGCATCAAGACGCATTTTTGCAGTATCATACCGAAATATTTAGTAAAAAGGTGAACCCCTATAACAACTGAAAGAGCTATACCGACAAATTTTGTAAGGTCATTGTGCTAAACAATCAAACATACACACATGTGTTTGCAGGTGTGTCTACGCCATAAGTGTAACCTGGTTTTTGTCACGTCACTGTGCCGAACAGTGAAACATACACGTATGTTCGCAAATGTGTGCCTTAGGTGTAACCTGGTTTTCCACTCCAACAGAACGCTATAAATAAACGAATAATTGAAAGGACGAATAAACAGAAAAATAAATAACTACATAAATTATTATTTTATTTTCGCAAAATGGCTACGTATAGAAACTTTAGAAGAAGAAACAAAAATATATGGTGTATAGAAATGTAAATAACTGCATAAAATAACAGAATTAATGGAACAAGTTAAAAAGAGAGATAATTAAGCAACGGATAATCGTGTCAAAAGTTCTTTTTCGAAGTATCCAAAATCACCCCAAAAAACTGTCTACCACAGTGTACACATGTATGCAAATAATTGATTGATGGTTGAATCCATTTGTTAAAACAAAAACAAACAAAAAAACAAATCGCAATATGCGGGCAATTCCCAAGTATGTACAATAAGGAAAAAAATGACATAATTATGTGTATCATACACTGAAATCCGAAAGGATTTTTTAAAATCATCTATGAAGTGACGGCGTTTTTTGCTACTCCTATTTAACAAGTGCTCCAAAATGGGCATGAAATTAACCAGTTCAAACAGTAAACCATATTTACAATTAGGTAGAAAGAAGAGTGTCTACATTTCACGTGACACTATTAACAAAACGGCAAATTATCGCGATGAAATATTGTGTGTATAATATAATGAAAGTGCAGCATCTCAAGAGGCATTTCAATCTTCTGTTAAAATAATTTAAGTAATATTGAACAAATAGACTGTATTATATTCCATTGCAATTAGAAATGCAGAGAAAGAGAGAGATGGCGGGGGTAGTGGGTGGGCCGGGGGGAGGGGGGGGGGGGGGGTTAAGAATCGAGGGATAGAGAGAAAGGGTTTTCACGTTTCAGGTACCTGCTTCTAAATGCCTGTTTCTGGCACGTTATAAACAAACGCAACTGGCAATGTTCACATTCAGAATCTTAAAACATGACTGGCTGAATATTCAGAACCTCAGGATAAGGACTGACTGAACATCCAGAATCTTAAACGTCAACCCTCAGATAACGTGGCATTGACTGATTAATTAAACACATCCAGAGATCTGTTAGTACTGAATACATGCAAAAAGGATAAATCAAAGGAGAACAATTTTGTAATGAATCTGAAGGCATTTCAGAACAAAATTGGACAAAAAATTCAAACACCAAATATACACATCGACGGGGGAATGAGCAAGATCCGATTGTGATTTTTTTCCCTTATTTTCAGTCATCTATGGACCATAGATATAATTATTAATACGGACTTGTCAATCCCAAACTCAAACCACACACTAAACACACTTGAAAACAAAGCATCCCGGGCGTGTTAGTAGTAACTAAGGGAAAGCAATACCATCAAGAAAACTAAATTGTAAACAAAAGCCTTTGGAAGTCCTAAACAGACAACATTGCACACTGGGAAAGTATATCACGCAAAACCTGGGATAGCTCAAACGCACACACAAGAAAGACCAAGTCACTTATGTACAAGGTTGTAATCATTCAGGAATTCAAAAATTAAAATTAAAAAGTAGATGGAAGAAGAACGCGAGTAGAAGAGAAACAAGCTTCTTCCGGCACACAATCGGTAACAAAATTCTTGTAAAGTCAAACATGACCCACTATGTACAGTGAATTGATGGAGGATGAAATCAAGTTAAACGGACTGAACAATGAATTTTTCTACGTATAATAAATAGGGCAGGCGGTTAAACCCTTTCGTATCAATTTAGCATTTTTGTTAACTGTCAAGTTTTTCTTTCGTTACTTCTTTGTTATGGGTGAACACAAGGCGTTTCAACCTCCAGTCAACAAACTAGAAAATAACATTACAAATAAATGTCACCTAAATACACGAGCTCCGTTTAACACTGATAATGACTTGGGTGGACCAGTTAAATTTGGCTAGGAACAAAAAGTTCCTTATTTCACACTTTACCAAACGATAACATCACTATACGGCAGTGTTAAGCATTCCTTTCCGTGTTCACATTGCACTGTTTAGTCGACTCTCAAACCACAAGCTTTTTTTCTACGTATAATAAATAGGGCAGGCGGTTAAACCCTTTCGTATCAATTTAGCATTTTTGTTAACTGTCAAGTTTTTCTTTCGTTACTTCTTTGTTATGGGTGAACACAAGGCGTATCCGAAACTTGAATAAAAAATTTCAACGCACGAAGCTCATCCCTCTATCCACCTGTGCAAGCAGACTCAAAATTATTTTACATCACTTTGTTTCTCAAAAAACATTTGTTTGTTTAGTTTTGCCCTATAAATATCGCCCTGTACCAAACGGTAAAACGCTATATCAATGCGCATAAAAATGCAGCCTTTCTCATCAGCGCCATCCTGGTGAACTCTTGCAAGCAGAGATGAGGGAGCTGATTTGCACACAAGCAAATAAATTCAGGTCAAAGACTTCAACATTAAAACCTCTGCGAAAAATCACGGACATGCGCGTTCACGCATTTTACTAGAAGCGAACAGAGCTGGAACGAACTTATACTGCTTCTTTAGCCCTGGTGAGGAAAACATTCAAGATCATCAGCAGTTGCCTACTGGATGAAATTCGACCATTTAGAACGTGCAAACTGCGCGCGCTCACACACGTGCACCAAATAAACAAACACACAAATCAAACAGACAACAAGAAAAGCAAATGCTCAAGCGACTCACATCCCAAAGAACCCCACCGCTCAAAAAACAAAGAAACTAGAACATTAGAAGGATATAACAATAACTGCACTAATCTTCGCAGAGACTGCCAATCCTTAAATACCACACCACACCACACCACACCACACCACACCCACACCCACACACACACACATACATACGCGCGCGCACACACACACACACACACACACACACACACACACACACACACACACACACACACACACACACACACACACACACACACACACACACACACACACACTCAGTGAAAGAAAATTTGAAGAGCTTCTGTCGCTTAATTGAAAAACGAGAGAGAGAGAGAGAGAGAGAGAGAGAGAGAGAGAGAGAGAGAGAGAGAGAGAGAGAGAGAGAGAGAGAGAGAGAGAGAGAGAGACTACGCTGAAATTTTCACCGAATTTGAAGCCTGAATTAATTCCCTTAAAGACATGTCAGACTCACGAAAGGCACTGTGTGGTGATCGTGCATGTCTGTAGCGATCACAAAACGTTTAAACCTGATCCAGTAAGAACGTACCGAGAAACTGTAAAGTGGACTTTGACATTTCTGATGTTTTGGCCTTGAAATAGAGTCATCAAAAGCTGTATGAACAGGTAGAAGTCAACAAAGTTGCAGCTATGCAAAGATTCAAAAAGTGTCAAGGAAAGAGCAGGAAATGTTACAGTCCTTGTCATGAGAAAAAATGTATCATTTATCTCCTTTCAACATAGCTCAAAATAAATAAAAGCAAGAGACGTGAAGTGGTCTATGCACTTAACAAACCTTACAGACTTTCCAACTGGACGTCAAATGTCCAACGTTTACGGAAATGCCCAACATTGAATTTTTACAGCTGTATGAAGTTAGTGTAACCTTGAAATGTGCTAAAAGGTCACACGCCGTGGGATGAGCGTATAAAGCTCAATGACTGCCACAGTCACGGATAAGGTTTGAAAGTTGCAATCTGTATAGTGTTTGGAAAACAAAATAGAGTTTTTGCCACCGCAATTATGACCATTACAAAGACTCACAGTTTTTCTCATGTGAGTTAAACATCATCATGCACGATAAACGACGTACAACTTGGTTTAAAATTGCAAACCAAGTTAGAAAACAAAAATATAGACAGCATCTCAATGCCCATAGCTCCCAAAGGTACAAACATGAAGACTTATAACCGGATGTTCAAAACAAGGACAGAAAAATGAACAATTAAAAACAGGCAAGAAAGGAAACATATAGGGGGTATAGTAATAATAAGACAGCGATGCGACTCAACCAGCAAAACGTGTTTTTCAAAGCAAGGATCCACAGCAAAAGGGTTTATTGGTGACAGCAAACGAGTGAGAGAAACTGGATCAGGTTTGTACATACTGGGGATGGATGAAAATGTGATGATGATACATGCGTCAAGAGAAATTGGTCGAATATTTGCACACATTGAACAGGGTTAGGGAATGCGGTAGAAAATAATCATAAACCACAATATAATTCTAAGACATGTCACGATACAGTAATTTATAGTCCAGCACACACACACACACACACACACACACACACACACACACACACACACACACACACACACACACACACACACACACACACACACACACACACCGGATCAATTTAAAACTGCCCGAACAAAAACAGACCTTTGAAACATCTAAGTCAATTGAATACACACACACACTCACACACACACACACACACACACACACACACACACACACACACACACACACACACACACACACACACACAGAAAATCATCATCAGAGAAACATCTTTAAGAAGCTGTACAGGTCTGCAGTCTCAGTATTTCTCCTTCGACGATGCTCCACAATCTACGCAGAATGTGACGGGATGGGCTGGGGTGGGGTGGGGTGGGGGTGGGGGTGGGGGTGGGGGTGGGGGTTTGTTTAGGGGGGGGGGGGATGGGAGGTGTGTGCAGGTTCTGATTTTTTCTTACAGCAGAAACAGAACCTTCCTTTTCGCCACCACAAAGAAAGAAGCAAAAAATCCAAACAAAACAATCTGAGCAGACAAAAGGCTTTCGGATGAAAGTAATACAGACAAATAAAGACCCCATGCAATGATACTACAAATCAAAAACTAGTGTAGCACACATTCCACCTACAGATAAAAACATTTAAAGAAGCAGAAGAAATTCTCATCGCCCCCCCCCCCCCCCCCCGTCCCCCCCGTCCCCCCCCCCCCCCCCCCCCCCCCCCCCATCCCCCCAACGACACCCATAACGTCTACTGCTGGATTGACTGCACATTTTGTACATCACTTTCAGTGGCCATGCAAACACTAGCGATGTTTAAGTTAAGGGAGCTGGGAGAGAGTAGTCATTGACTAGATCTTTCATTCAAATATGCATAAATGGCGTTGGAATGCCACGGACTTTGTACGTCACCTTAATTCTTGTGGTCATCCAGTGCAAATGCTTACGATTCAAGAAAAGAGGTGGAAGAACTAAAACAGTCATCGACTGAAGCCTGTGATTCGTAAGGCGTGGAGCGAGGAGAGCTAGAGTCGACTGAATCTTGCCACTTGTAATTTAAGGAGCTGCAAGAGCAAGAATAAACATCGACCGATTCTGGAGATTCGTAAGTTAAGGAGCCGCAATAGCAAGAATAATCATCGACTGAATCTTGAGGTTCGTAAGCTGAGGAGTTAGGATAGCTAGAACAGTCATCGACTGAATCTTGAGTTTCGTAAGCTGAGGAGTTAGGATAGCTAGAACAGTCATCGACTGAATCTTGAGGTTCGTAAGCTGAGGAGTTAGGATAGCTAAAACAGTCATCGACTGAATCTTGAGGTTCGTAAGCTGAGGAGTTAGGATAGCTAGAACAGTCATCGACTGAATCTTGAGGTTCGTAAGCTGAGGAGTTAGGATAGCTAGAACAGTCATCGACTGAATCTTGAGGTTCGTAAGCTGAGGAGTTAGGATAGCTAGAACAGTCATCGACTGAATCTTGAGGTTCGTAAGCTGAGGAGTCAGGATACCTAGAACAGTCATCGACTCAATCTTGCGATAAGAAAGTTAAAGCGCCACAAGAGCAAGAATAGTCATCGACTGAATCTTGAGGTTCGTTAGTTAAGGAGCTGCAGCAGCAAGAATAGTCATCGACTGAATATTGAGGTTCGTTAGTTAAGGAGCTGCAGCAGCAAGAATAGTCATCGACTGAATCTTGAGGTTCGTTAGTTAAGGAGCTGCAACAGCAAGAATAGTCATCGACTGAATCTTGAGGTTTGTGAGATAAGGAGCTGCAACAACAAGAATAGTCATCGACTGAATCTTGAGGAGTTAAGGAGCAGGGAGAGTTAGAAGAGTCATTGACTGAAGCCTGCGATTCGTAAGGTATGTAGCCGGGAGAGAATAAGATAGTAATCGACTGAATCCAAAGAATGGAATGGTCTTATTTCCGTCCCCTTGTTCATTTTGTTTCTGTGGCGTGTAGCATGAATGAAGCGTTTAGCTGCTATACCTACAAAAAGCATTCCTGTAGTACAAAGATATAATCGAACACATAAATTATACCGTTCGCGATAGGACTGTCAAACATGTCAGCACGGACGTTCGTGCGTTCGCCTTCGGACGCACCGTGGACTTGTGTCTATTTGGTGAAATAGAGACAATGACAGACAAAATGTTTCAGTAACATTCTACAACTGAATGTATTCACCAAAATGCGAGTAAAAATCCTAATGGTGATTTTTTTTTTTTTTAAAGAATATTTTATTATAATTCATAAAGATTGTAACCTTGACATAAGGTCACGGTTGCGTATCCAAGCATACTGTAGTAAACGTCGAGCATAAGTTACGACTGGGCATCACAACTCGTTTGAATGGTCCGACATAAGCAGCAACCAAACAGCAAACGTTTATTTGTTGACGAATTTATCATATTATTCTTTATTTGGGTGTGTGGAATGTGTTTCTCCTTGATAACAGATCGATACATAATCTCCCATTTGCGTTACTTTAAAAGGAAGATTTCCGAGAATTATTTCGAACAGAAATCCACTGCTTCACGTACCGGCCGCGTGAAAACTTTGCAGACCATGCAAGCTGAGATCGCTTCTCACTACATCCTGGTGTTTCAAAATTCAGAGACGCTGTGTCATCTGTTACGTTGATGACCCAAAATACTAACAAGGCTACGGCACTCTCTCTGTGGACATAAGGTACCCCGGATAAGTCGCTCGGAAGTCTGCGTTTGTCCACCTTCGATCCTTTACTTTCATCCGATTGCTTCATTGGCTAACATCGCTTTCACCGTATCATCTTCACCTGACATCGCTTTCACCGTATCGCCTTATTGGATAACTTCGCTCTCGCCTCATCACCTTAATGGATGACATCGCTTTCATCGCATCGCCTTCTACTGATTGATATCACTTTCACCGTATCGCCTTATTGTCTGACATCACTTCCATTGTCTCACCTCATTGTCTGACATCACTTTCATCATCATTATCTCCTTTTCGTTTGACATCACTTTCATCGTATCACCTTACTGTCTGACATCACTTTTACTGTATTACATTATTGTCTGACTTCATTTTCACCGTATCGCTTTATTGTCTGACATCGCATTCACCGTATCGCCTTATTGTCTGGTATCACTTTCACCGTATCGTCTTATTGTCTGATATCACATTCGCCGTATCATCTTACTGTCTGACATCATTTTTACCGTATCACCTTAATGTCTGACATTTTCATCGTATCACCTTACTGTCTGACATCGCTTTCACCTCGTTGCCTTCCATTGACTGACATCTCTTTCACCGTATATCTAGCCTAATAAGCTGAGATCGCTTTCACCGTATCGCCTTATTGTCTTACATCGCTTTCACCGTATCGCCTTAAAGGATGGCATCTCCCTCATCGTGTCGCCTTATAGGATGACATGTCACTTTCACCGCATGGACTTATTCGCTGACATCCCTTGCACCACATTGCCTCATTGGCTGATATCATCTTCACCGTATCACCTTAATACTGACCGACGTTCCATTCACCACATCGCCTTACCGGCAGATATTACAATCACCTTATCGCCTAAGTAGTGACCGACAGCCACCCCAGTGCAAATGATGATCGTGGTTTTGCTTCATTACGTGTTCATGCAAGTGCATGCCAGCGAATGCGCGTGACGCCCCTAAACAAGCTAAGGAAGGAAGGAAGGACAAAAAAGGGGAAGGATTTTAAAACAGCTAAAAGGAGTTTCTGGTTATACACGTGCACAAAAACAAAAACAGAAGAAGAAGAAGACCAAGAAGAAGAAGAAGAAGAAGAAATATCGCCTACAAGACAACAAAATATTGATGATAACCACAGTCAATGCATAAATCACAGCTGTCCGTTGTGGTTCAACAACACATTTTATATTCCACTGCTCTCATGCAGGTCAACATGAATAAATTCAGTTTGATAACATTTCTTCAGTGACCGCTTTCATCACATCACAAGTTGCTAACATGAAGGTACAGACCTAGGCTACACAGTTGTGTGCTCAGTTTGCTTAGATACCCAGTGGTTCCTATTCCCGTGTGAAAAAAATGCACAAAAGAAATGGTAAAGACACACATTTTAGGACCTTGAAATTGAACTTGCTATATACACAATGAAATCTTGTGAAAAAATCCTTTCAGTACAATCGTCAAAAGTTACGTTCTCGCAAACTGAATAAAACTACGGCTCAAAGCAAAATACTCTTCATCCGACCATGTGCAATTTCAAAACTAATAGTCCAATTCACTTTTTTCGCTCTAACATCTGGCAGTTTGAATTTATACAGACATAAATTTAAAAGGCTGAAGTATACTTACTATGAATCAGTCTATAAAATATGTAGTCTGAAAACTGCCTTAATTTGGAGTGTACGGGTTACAATCTTATTGTGTGTTTCAAGTACTCATCAGTACTGATTTCCTTTGACTGAACAGTTTCAGTTAAAGTTTCTGTGAACCCGTTTACCACTATACTTACTGCCGCTGCGAACCTTTTTACCACTATCTTTCTGCTGTCACATCATGAAGAATTCTAAGGCTTCAAACATGGCTGTTTCCTTGTTTAATATTTCTCCACTAGGTAAAAATCAATGATATATATTGAATATGCCCCGAACCAAGCAGCTTCTGAGTCGCAGAAACTAACCCTGTGTTCTTCTGGAAAGAAAAGCGATAGTATGTGCTCTAATCACGTTTAGATTAGCTCCAAAACAATCACTCAAAATTTGAATAACAATTCGCATGCACATTTATTAGTCCGGTTATCACGTGGTGATGGTTTTTGCAGGTTCCGTCTTCGGGAAACCCCGTGCACACATACACAGACGTCAACCAGAGAGGTAGGAGAATGTCTCACTTGAATTATAACACCAGGAGTGCACGATTATGTGTTCGTCGGTATCCAGCGGTAGGGTTCTTCATCACACACGTAAAATGCTGTCAGTGTTGACGGGTCTTCTTTCCTCGCGAACAACAGCTGCACCGTCGTCTTGTGGTTGGTTTTCTCGTTCGAATGCTACCACAGGCACAGCAAACCATGCACACGCGGTTCCACAACAGCCAAGATTGTCGCAAGAGACAACGGTCTCTTCCGAAATCTTTGCTCGCAAGAGGGGTACGTCAGCACGCGGTCCTGGAAATTGTAAGGTTGGCTGGAAAGGCGTCCTTCAGCTCGCAGTTTACGAGTGGACCCGTGGCGCCATGATGAATATCGCTTGAAGGAGCTGTCACGAGTTTCACGGGCTCGTTTTTACATACGTTGCGGGAGACTTGGGGGTACAATCCAGGAAATGAATCACGGAGGACTCGGCCGGCTGGGTTCTGAGCATCCCCCCCCCCCCCCCCCCCCCCCCACCCCCACCTTGGCCCACTCCCTCTCACCCCAGCCCATAAAGAAGAGAAGCAGGTGCATACGCAGCCTTCGATGTGCAAAGTGGTGACGGCTCTTTGTTGTTGACTATAGTTGCTGCTTTTTGTCCTGCCTCGGTTCTTCGGCTCTTTCATTCCAGGAATCAGCAAGGTATGGTGGCGAGAATAAACTCTGGCCGCTATAATGTATGAGACCTGCAACCGTGTCCACGCATACGACCTATTCTCCTGCGCTCAAGGAGGAAGCTATGGTAAAGCATCCCCCATGCTGAATGCCTAGATACTGTAAGTCACCGTTAATACTCTAAATACATGCACGTGGTTTTGCACTATGTCCGGATACTAGTAACAGTACACCCACACACCTACTTTGGTCGCAGATATGAGTCTGAACACATTGGTTTATGATAATCTACCACCAAAATAAGTCTTGTTGCAAAACAATCACTAATTCAGAAAATATAGTCGAAAAAGTCATAGCATGATTAAATAAGGTCTAATTGTAACCTTGACCTTGAAGATAGCAACCCATTTCGTTCGCATGGCACTCCGGCCTATGATGATGTATCCCCATACCAAGTTTGGTTACAATAGGTTGAACGGTTCAGAAAATATCGTCCGGACAAACATTAATTGAAATTTTGAACGTTCGCTGTAACCTTGACACAG
>JABMCL010000438.1:592500-595000 GCA_018857735.1 Alviniconcha marisindica | reverse complement strand
ACAACTGCACACACACACACACACCACACACACACACACACACACACAACACACACACACACACAAACACACATACACACCTATGCACGCACGCACGCACGCACGCACGCTCGCTCGCACGCACGCACGCACGCACGCACGCACGCACGCACGCACGCACACACACACACACACACACACACACACACACACACACACTGCACACGCACACAAAGGCGGGGTCACTCAAAGCAGAAATTAATTTTGTGATGCCTCGCTTCTTAATTCAACAGTCTTCTTTCATTGCAGGTTACATCATAACCTGCCTATTCTCACGCAATAAAATATCGTTCTCACGCAGTAAAATATCGTTTTCACGTTAATCTTTGCCCCAAGGACGCCTTAGCTTTTCAGTTGATAACCTAATATCAATACTCACAGAACACGAACGTTGTTAAACGGGGAGGGGAGTGGGGAAAATATAATATATAGGATCAAAATCTCTACCTCATTATTTTCAGCTCCATCCATTTGTTTTGTATTTTTCGTCTGAGACATTTACATTTCTATTAAAAGATTGTTTTCAAAAAGCCTGGGATTTCACTAACTTCGACATCTCTTTGCCCCTGATGTTTTCATGTCATTATTTTCATTCTGATTTGATTTCACGCGCGCCTCCAGTATGATTTCCTGAAATTTACAGAATCGTCAAATGGATTAGCGAGCGAGGGAAAGAAATCAACGCAAAAAGCCTAAATGCACATATGCTCATCGCAATCGTCATTTTTTGTTTGTTTTCTTCTTCTTCTTCTTCCATATATAACCGTAATGGTTGACTGGGCGTAAAACACCAACTTACTTACTTGCTCTTCTTCTTCTTTCCTCTCCATACAGCAGACTTTTCTGAGATCACATCTGTTGTTTATGGACATTATCTGCAGTTGCCTTCCACAACTCGGGAAATGCTCGTATTAAACAGGAGAAACAGTGGTACCTATCGTAATGTAGGCGAGAACATGCTCTGGTGGTGCCAACGGCGTTTGGGGCCGACTGCCTCCATCACGTCCCAGCCTCAATGTCTTTGATCAGTATTCTTGGTCATCATAGACAGCTACATTATAAGACCGCTGTTTTATGTGTGCTAAGCTACAGTTCAGTTCAAGATGGGAAACACGCACACACACACACACACGCACACGCACACACACACACGCACACACACACGCACGCACGCACGCACGCACGCAAGCACACGCACGCACGCACGCACGCACGCACGCACACACACACACACACACACACACACACACACACACACACCACACACACACACACACACACACACACACACACACACACACACACACACACACACACACACACACACATTTTAGGCCTTCCACCCAGTCTCAGACAACGTTGCCTTTGAAACGGTTCCATTGTTCATGTTCATTGTTCACTGACGATGGCCCTCCCGGTCTCTCTCGTCCTTTCAAGAAAGATCGTCGAGCGCTTGATTCCTTTTTCCACACCTCTCTCCTCCAGGCAATCGGTGGTGTAATATCTAGGGCTTTGTGCCTGCAGGTCATGTCTCAAGCTCCTCAACATTTAAGATCTTCCCAAACGCAAGCCATTTGTGATGGTTGCTTTTCCGGCCAGTCTGTCTGTTCGGTCATTTCCCTTCACTGCGGCATATCCGGAGCAGTACATCCACAGTAAGCCACGTTATAGTAAGTACACTGGAAGGTGTTGTCGGTATAGCCTATTCTACATCCGAGTGTGAAACATAAAACCTCTGGAGAGGGCACTTTAAGGTTGGGTAATGCCCGCGTGTTTGTCATAATATCTCATTCTAAGACTCTAGGACATGATGGAATATCTTCAGAAAAGTGCTTTTTATTTGCCTTCACATCACGACGTCATAACATCCTCTTTAATTCTGACTTTTCGGGTATTCACATGTGGAGCAAACAATTTGATACTGAATGCTGTCTTTTGGTTAGCATTTGCAACAATAGATTCGCCCTGGTATAACCGTAATGGTTGATTGGGCGTAAAAGACCAAGTTACCTATCCATAAATAGATCACTTTTACATAGCGCTATTCTCTTATCTATGCTTTTTTTAAATCTGCCTTGGAGACTGCTATTGGCATAAAATGCCACCAACAGCACAAATTCATTTTAACGGCAGGAAAGGGGTAACCCCCTCCCCCCTCCACCTTCCACACACACTTTTTTACATCGACGTTTTCTTCAGTACACTCTCCGTAAGCCTATCTCGGATCGCCCCCCCCCCCCCCCCCCCACAGCTAGAGCGCGCGCTAGATGTCAAAAGGGATTTTTTTTAATTCTTGCGAAATCGCGCAACATACCGGAACTTAAGTTTTCAACCGTATTCCAACCACTACCCTCTTCCCCATCTCTCTCTCCCTCTCTCTCCTTCCCTCGCCCATGTCCACGGCCATCCCTGGGAAGCAGATGTACGCACCACGGATGCAGGAAGTGAGCGCACCCCCCCC
>JABMCL010000438.1:580000-587500 GCA_018857735.1 Alviniconcha marisindica | reverse complement strand
CAGACACATCAAAACAGACACCACGACAGTTTGACAACGTGGAAAAGGGATACTAGAAAAAGGAAAGGAAAGAAAGGAAAATAACACACACACACAAAACGTCAATAGTGTTTCAATCAACAGCAGACAGGCAAACTACAAATACTTATCTGGTTCCTCCGAGTCGTCTCTAGACCGACTATGAGTCGAGTCTGTTTCTAGAAAGAAAACCAGAGCCCCCAAAATTAGAACATTCCAGCACACAACTGCGAACGAATCTGTCATGATGAAAAATGACACGTTTGTGAACAGGCATAATGATTGTTCCGTGGCCAGGAAGACGTCATCAGACTTCGAGCTTCTTCCCTGCTTTCCTTTTCCGCTTCAGCAGGCAGCCGAAATCCTGGAACAGACATCCATGAGCGTGCAAACAGAAACGGCAGCTTTTACTAGCGGCTCAACATGGCGGCCAAACAAACAAACACCCACAATGTTTGAGGCGGACATATACTGGCAGACAGTGGCCGGAAGTTCTTGTGTTGTTTTTTCTCTCCTGTACGTGACACAAGGGTGCGGCACAGACTGAAATTAATTCTGCACAAGAAAATACGTACAAATGAGAAACAAGAACGTTAATTTCTCAACCGTCCAATACTCAAAATCCCGTTGAATAAAAGTTTCACTGATTCATTATTAAAACAACAACAACAAAAAGACAATGATTGGGCAAAAAGTGACCAGTCGTTCACCTGCAAAGCTAAGACACAATCAGACATGGTCCAAAGACATAAAAGGTTAAAAAGAAAATTATTTATTAGGACAAAACAGTAATAAATATCACTCTTTCGAACATTTTATGTGTTTGGAACTGGTTTTTTAACGCAGTCATTCTTCTTTCAGATTTCTTTTTAACAATCAGACGAGATCATACAAAGAAAAACAACAACAAGAAAACAATCTCTTCATTTTCACAATTCCAACGTTGCATAGGGCTCCAAATGACGTCTCTGTCTGTGGAACCGGTATGGATGAATAGAACTAAGTGAAACTATGCAACACCAAGCTTTTTTTTTTTTTTTTTTTTGGTCACTCAAACAGGGTCTGAGGAAAAGTCAACGGCAAGGTCTGAGACCCAAAGCAAGAAGCGTGTCATTTATTCCCCTCGATAAATGAACAGTTTTCACCGCCCTGCAGTCAACCACGCAAATCGCATCACGGCGAAACATCATACAGTACGATTCTGAGACTAAACGGTGACACTGTCTTAATGTAACAAGGTGCCCGCATCTTCCTTAGCAGTGAGCCCCATCCTGCCTGGCAGGTCCTTGGTGACTGGGGCCATCTGCGTACACCATCAAAACCCTGTGCTTTGCCGTTTTCCCGAAGGAGATGCTTTATTGATCTCTGAATCCACATTGCCTGCTAGCCGCGTCTACCAACGTTTTCAGGCAGCAGGGTCTCACAGAGGCGCCAGAGTCGGTCTGGGTATATTTCCCTTTCTTTGGTGCGTATGGTCTCACACATGTGCCAGAGTCGGTCTGGGTATATTTCCCTTTCTTTGGTTCGTATGGTCTCACACATGTGCCAGAGTCGGTCTGGGTATATTTCCCTTTCTTTGGTTCGTATGGTCTCACACATGTGCCAGAGTCGGTCTGGGTATATTTCCCTTTCCTTGGTTCGTATGCTCTCACACATGTGCCAGAGTCGGTCTGGGTATATTTCCCTTTCTTTGGTTCGTATGGTCTCACACATGTGCCAGAGTCGGTCTGGGTATATTTCCCTTTCCTTGGTTCGTATGCTCTCACACATGTGCCAGAGTCGGTCTGGGTATATTTCCCTTTCTTTTGTTACTTTCAGTCCTGTCAGCTGAAGTAAGGTCAAAGTCACCAAGACTGGTATGAATGGGTACAGTTCCACTGACGTTATAACAGTTGTTTATAATCACTAGTATTTTCATGTTCACAATACTGCTGAAGTGTCTTTTAAATGTACCGACAGACATCCGTGCCTAAACATTTATCCTTTTGCACTGAAGCTCTCTCTCTCTCTCTCTCTCTCTCTCTCTCTCTCTCTCTCTCTCTCTCTCTCTCTCTCTCTCTCTCATAATGTTCATTTTTAGATCGTCGGGCGATTGTGGATGAAAATGCTCAGTCCCTGCAATAGTTTCGATACACACAGCTCTGCCAAAATACCAGTCAATGTCTCTTGCTGCAGGACTTTGCAACGTCAACGTATCATCAAACCGTACCCTAGACAATGGAAGCACGCGTTTGCCGTCCTTTATACAGTCAGTGGACGCTGAATTATTCGTCATCCTGGTTATCCGGTTACAAAAACCAATTTTCCGCCGCATTCAATTCCGAAACGTTTCATAAGCTACGGAACAGCAATGGCATTAAGAATTAACTCTGAAGCGTAATTAGTATGCAATGAAAAAAAGTGGATCTGAAGCCACGGAACAGCAAAGGCATTAAGAATTCACTCTGAAGCGTAGTTAATATGGATGGAAAAAAAGTGGATCTGAAGCCACGGAAGAGCAATGGCATGAAGAATTAACTCTTAAGCGTAATTAATATGCAATGAAAAAAGTGGATCTGATGTCCCTTGATTTTCGCATACTTTGCACTTCCACGAGGAACGAGTTTATTACTTTGTACAAGCTCAGGATTAAACTTTGAAGAGAGAAAGAGAGAGAGAGAGGGAGAGAGTGTGTGTGTGCGCGCGCGCGCGCGCGCGCGCGTGTGTATGTGTGTGTGTGTGTGTGTGTGTGTGTGTGTGTGTGTGTGTGTGTGTGTGTGTGAATGAGAGAAAGAGAGAGATCTTTGTCTCATTTTTGACAGACGCCCAGAATTTTCATGATATTGTTTTAATGACTAATCCCAGGCAGTAAGTACATCACGCCTTCCCATCTTCCTTTTCTCTTTCACAAAATAAATCTTTTTGAACAAACGATGATTTCAGTGTTCTTCTTACTGGCGTAGTTTTCAAACAAGGCTGGTCCAGGTTTGAAGCCACCGTTTGCAGGGAAACCCGTGATTGGTATTAGTACGTTCAGTACCCCCTGTGGATTCACCTTTCCACACACCACACCCAGCTTCACGTCCCCACGTTTAGACCCAACGGTAGGACTTGGCACTTGCCATTTCTAGACCGTATCTGGTTTGTTTTAAAACGAGTCCCCTAATACTACTGGTTATTCTCAGCGGGGCTGTGATTGTTTGCATTAGTCTGCTCGTGAAGTTAGGCCAGCTCGGCAACAGGAATAAGCAACATACCCAAAGCCCGTAAGGACCTACGCACCAACCAGTAAGTGAATGAGAGGCACCGTCCTATTTTAGCAACTGCTACTGCCAATCTGAACTCATCCATCAAGCCAAAAACTGCTGTGAGAAAAGATGAAAAAATAAGAAGAATAAAGAAAACTGTTGTTGAAACACACCTGCCTTCGTGTTTGACTGACGTCCCGATTGCAATCGGTCTGAGAGAAGAGAAGAAAGAAAGGGGAAAAAATAGCCATTGCGCTTAAGCAGAGGATTTGTCTGATCAATATCTGCAGTAGTTTATTTCAATAATGCCCCCTTCCCCCGAGCCAAAGAGCAAACGTCAGTTACATCCAGTGACGGGAACATACAGTAATCGGTTTCACACAGATTTCTGGCCATAGCAAGAGTAGCGAGTAATTTTGTTAAAAGCAGTTCTTATATGGTCACCCTTGCTTTAATGTGCAAAATGGGTCCATTTGACGCGATTGTTCAATTATTATTTTAAAAAGTTGTTTTTTGTTTAGTTTTTTTTAAGTTTTGTTGTTGTTGTTGGGTTTTTAGTTTGTTTTTTATTGGGGGGAGGGGGGTGACTTGGTGGGGGGGGGGGGGGGGGGGCGTCTTTTGGACTTGACCGCATACATTTCCAAAGTGAGCCGGCTTGGCCTATCGGTGTGGCGTTAGGCTGGTAAGCAGAAGGGCCTCGGCTCGAGTCCGCTTCGGCTCTCCTTTCTCTTCAAAAAGGCTGTGGCTTGTGGACACTGTCTTGTGACTTTGCCCCTCTCAATTAATGAAACATTAAAGTGGCTCTCAATGAGTCATTCCGGTGGTGACAGTGCAGCGATAAGTATATAATCTCCCGCCCTCTCCGTCTCCGTCTTCCCCCACCGCCATACCCCCTTCCCCCCTTCTCTTCGTTCCTAATAAGTCTGATGGTTTCTAATCGCACCATGTTTACTATTTACATTTCCAAAGACGATCCTGTAAGGATGGAAACAACAGTGGAACGTTTAGAAAGCCACCATCGTCATCAGCACCATGTTTACAATTTACATTTCCAAAGACGATCCTGTAAGGATGGAAACAATACTGGAACGTTTAGAAAGCCACCATCGTCATTAGCACCATGTTTACAATTTACATTTCCAAAGACGATCCTGTAAGGATGGAAACAATACTAAAATCGTTTACAAAGCCACCAACGTCATTAGCTGAGTTTGCTGTATACACACTGTTTCCACGCCAACGCTAAGGAGAAACCTCTGAGAGGCCTAGGCTGCGGTAGGACGTATTAAATGCATCAATACCAGTTTGTTTTCTGACCACCTTCAAAAGGCACTGCCTTCCACAAACACACAACCTCTATAGTCACGGAAGTCAGCATTCACTTCTCGGATAGCACAGCCGCCGGACTGGCTTCTCATTGGCTCCCGAGTTCCCCCTTAAAAAAGGCGAGAGAATAATTATAGCTTTAATTGTCACCGTGGCTCTGACGCAGTTCCAAACGACAAGAAAGGGTTGCAGAGGACTGCCGTTTAATGGTCAGACTACACAGATTAACACGACGATAATTGAAAGAGCGAACGGTAGGTAGGTAGTGTTGCTTAATGTCCTCAGATGTCAGTTGACATATTAGGGACAAGCTGAGACCAATGCCGAAGCATGGTTCAATATAGCTTTACGTCCACGGAAACCAGAAGGCTCGTTAGGACGGACAGCCCAGGACGGCCACCTCGACTCTCACACAGCTCCTGAACTATGAAGAGCGAACGGAGCCTTGGGTGGACATTTAAGCACAAGCAGTAGTAGCAAGGGCAGTAACTGCCACACAGAAAACAGGGCAGTAACTGTCACACAGAAAACAGCAAGTAACAAGGGTTGTAGCCTATCAAGGGCAGTATCTGCCACACACTCACAAAAACGCCAAGTTACCAGGGTTGTAATAAGGACTTGTACATAGGTTCAGGGGTTGTAGACAATCAAGGGCAGTAACAACCTCACAAAAAGCTGTAGCCTATCTGTGTGCTTGTATTTTGTGTATACGATGTGGCAGTTACTGTCCTTGCTACTATTCGTCAGGCTATCTATCTCTCTATCAAGGGCAGTATCTGCCACACACTCACAAAAACGCCAAGTTACCAGGGTTGTAATAAGGACTTGTACATAGGTTCAGGGGTTGTAGACAATCAAGGGCAGTAACAACCTCACAAAAAGCTGTAGCCTATCTGTGTGCTTGTATTTTGTGTATACGATGTGGCAGTTACTGTCCTTGCTACTATTCGTCAGGCTATCTATCTCTCTATCAAGGGCAGTATCTGCCACACACTCACAAAAACGCCAAGTTACCAGGGTTGTAATAAGGACTTGTACATAGGTTCAGGGGTTGTAGACAATCAAGGGCAGTAACAACCTCACAAAAAGCTGTAGCCTATCTGTGTGCTTGTATTTTGTGTATACGATGTGGCAGTTACTGTCCTTGCTACTATTCGTCAGGCTATCTATCTCTCTATATGTATAAAGGTTACGCTAAATTCACGTTCCTTCCGTATGGTTTCTGTGGACGTAAAGCAACACTGAACTCGAACTCAGTTTACAGGTCATACCCACACGGTATATATGTGTTGTGATAGTTTGCGTCCTACAGGTTACTCCTGCAAGTGTTTGCTGATGGAACGAAAAGTTATTTCAGCCAATTTTTCGAGAGCCGCAGGAAACGTTCGAGCCAGACAACATACTGGGCGAGAGAGACAGCACAAAAAGTAGAGGCATTCTGAAATCCTTGTGTAGAATTCGCCTGCAGCTATAAGGCTTTCAGACACTTTCACTTGGATTAATTTGCTCGTTGCAAAACTAAAACAAGAAACGAAAAAGGTGGAGAAAGAAAAAGAACACACACACGCACGCACGCACACGCGCGCGCCGCACACACACACACACACACACACACACACACACACACACACCACACACACACACACACACACACACACACACACACACACACAAAGGCAGAAACAACAAAACAACAACAAACTATACAAAGCAAAAAGAAGAAGAAAAAGCCCGGAACCCGTACTATACATATCTACTTCTCTGTTTCTTTTTTTCTTTTTCGCTTTAAAGGACACAAGCTGACTTAATCAGCAACGACAAGTATCCAATTCTGCTTTCACGAATGAGGATTTAAGCAATAGGCCCTATGTTACTGAGACATCGGTCAGTATTACTGTACACCCGGTCATTTTAGTTTTTCCTCACGTACGAATCTGAAGTCAACAGCAGGTACAAGAGACTCATAGTTCAGGAACTGTGTGAGAGTCGAGGTGGCCGACATGAACTGTCCGTCCTAACGAGCCTTCTGGTTTCCGTGGACGTAAAGCTATATTGAACCATGCTTCGGCATTGGTCACAGCTTGTCCCTAATATGTCAACTGACAACTGAGGACATTAAGCAACACTACCTACCTACCATGTACAAGAGAGCCGGTTTGGCCTAGCGGTAAGGCGACAGGCTGGTAAGCGGAAGGACCTCGGTTCGATACCGCTTCGGCTCTCCTTTCTCTTCAAAAGTTGTGGTTTGTGGACACGGTCTTGTGACTTTGTCCCTCACAATTAATGAAACATTAGAATGGCTCTCATCGCTGCCCATCTTAATGCAGGTCATTCTGGTGGTAACAGTGTATAGCGATAGGTAAATATTCTCCCTCTTCCCACACCTCCATACCCCATTTCCCCCCCATTATCCACGTCCCTAATAAGCCTTATGGTTTCTGTGGACGTTAAGCACCATGTTTACTTACTTACCATGTACAAATCATAGTTCAGGAGCTGTGTGAGAGTCGAGGTGGCTGTCCTGGGCTGTCTGTCCTAACGAGCCTTATGGTTTCCGTGGACGTAAAGCAATATTGAACCATGCTAACGCGTTGGTCTCAGTTTATCCCTAACATGTCAACTGACATCCGATGACATTAAGCAACACCGGAAGGAATGTACAAATCAAGCCTTAGGGTTTCTGTGGACGTTGAGCACCAGGTTTATCTACTTCTGTACAAATCTGATACAAGCAGACTTATATTTAACCTTGACATATATACCGAACGTCATCAGACTGAGACAGAAAGGGGCGCATAACTCAGCTCCATTTGCATGAACTCCATCAGTGGTAGTAGTAACAATCCTATTAGTGCAAATTGTCGCAGGGGAGGTGCTCCAAAGTACCAGTTCAGTACGCATTCAGTCCCAACGCGCGCTTTGCTCGCTG
>JABMCL010000438.1:570000-575000 GCA_018857735.1 Alviniconcha marisindica | reverse complement strand
CAATGCATCCGTCACCGGTGACACTCCGAGTTACAGACCCACCTCAAGCACTACCACGACAAGAACTACAGAAGTCACGCAACGCTGCACCAGTTTGTGACACCCCGAAGAACAAGAACGACCATTACCACAACTGAGAACTACCAACAGTCACGCAACAGCGCGCTAGTTTGTTAGAGCCCGAGTAACAAGAACGACGTACCATTGCGACAAAAACTACCAACAGTCACGCAACACTGCACTTAACCTGTGACACCCCGAGGAGCGAGAACGACCTTTGACACAAGAGCTGCCGCAGTCATGCAACATCGCGCTAGTTTGAGACACCCCCAGTAACAAGAACGACCAAGCTCAATTCAATGATGCTGGCAATACGTCCACAGAGACCGCACGGGCTGTTAGTGACGGGGAGCCCAGGACGGCCACCTCGACTTTCACACGGCTCCTGCGCTCTGATCGTTTTGCATCGTTCGTTTGTTCAATGTTGCTTTACGTCCACAGAGACCGTACGGACTATTATGGATGGGGAGCCCAGGTCGGCCACCTCGACTTCCACACAGCTCCTGAGCTCTCAAAGAACGGCCAAGTTCAATGTTGCTTTGCGTACACATAGACCATAAAGGACTATTTGGGACGAGGAAGAACGACCAATGTGACAAGAACTACTTACAATCATGCAACCCCCTGACCCCTCCCCACTCCAGCCCTCCACCTCCCACCGCCTACGCAATTGCAACGAGATCTACTGAAGCCGCGCGACACTACCCTACTCTGCTATACCCCGGGAAGCAAAAAGTGACCATTCCGACCAACAGAGCCCAAGTCACGCAACAGAGCCCTAACCTGTGACATCCCTAGCTATGAGAGCGACCGCTGCAACGACAACTACGTACCCAGTCACGCAACTCAGCGCTAAACCTGTGGCAGCCGGAGGTACCGGTCGACCACTACTGAGACTCACCCTCTCGGGATCTCCATGCAGTTTACTGACGACCGAGGGAAAGCCGGTAGCAGTTATTTGGCGCCCCTGAAATGGAGGAGTGGAGAGGGGATGGGAGTGTGTGTGGGGGGGGGGGGGGGGGGGGGGGGGGGGGGGGGGGGGGGGGGGGGGGGGGGGGGGAGAAAGAGGGGCGGAGACAGGATTTAGAATACATTTGGCCATCATGCCACCAAAGCCAGCAGACACAGAAATGGCGAATAAAGCCCTGGTGTGGCGTGTCCCAGCAGACACAGAAATGGTGAATAAAGCCCTTGTGTGGCGTGTCCCAGCAGACACAGAAATGGTGAATAAATCCCTGGTGTGGCGTGTCCCAGCAGACACAGAAATGGCGAATAAAGCCCGGTGTGGCGTGTGTCCCAGCAGACACAGAAATGGCGAATAAAGCCCTGGTGTACTGTGGCGTGTCCCAGCAGACACAGAAATGGCGAATAAAGCCCGGGTGTGGCGTGTGTCCCAGCAGACACAGAAATGGCGAATAAAGCCCTGGTGTACTGTGGCGTGTCCCAGCAGACACAGAAATGGTGAATAAATCCCTGGTGTGGCGTGTCCCAGCAGACACAGAAATGGCGAATAAAGCCCGGGTGTGGCGTGTGTCCCAGCAGACACAGAAATGGCGAATAAAGCCCTGGTGTACTGTGGCGTGTCCCAGCAGACACAGAAATGGCGAATAAAGCCCGGGTGTACTGTGGCGTGTCCCAGCAGACACAGAAATGGCGAAGAAAGCCCTGGTGTGGTGTGTCCCAGCAGACACAGAAATGGCGAATAAAGCCCGGGTGTGGTGTGTCCCAGCAGACACATAAATGGCGAATAAAGCCCTGGTGTACTGTGGCGTGTCCCAGCAGACACAGAAATGGCGAATAAAGCCCTGGTGTGGCGTGTGTCCCAGCAGACACAGAAATGGCGAATAAAGCCCTGGTGTGGAGTGTCCCAGCAGACACAGAAATGGCGAATAAAGCCCTGGTGTGGCGTGTCCCAGCAGACACAGAAATGGCGAATAAGGCCCTAGTGTACTGTGGCGTGTCCCAGAAGACACAGAAATGGCGAATAAAGCCCCGGTGTGGTGTGTACATCCTTTACTCGTGGGCCCCGAAATGCACCACTTCACGGACTGCTCAAGTGAAATTGCGTCTGTGTCTGTGGCATCTAACAACTGGAAGTGTAGCTGTCGCTATGTCTCTGGCATATGACAACTCGATGTGTAGCTGTGACTATGTATGTGGCATCGGACAAATCGATGTGTAGCTGTGTCTATGTATGTGGCATCGGACACTTCGATGTGTATCTATGTTTATGTATGTGTCATCGGACAATTTGAAGTGTAGCTGTGTCTATGTACATGGCATCGAACAATGGATATCTACGTAGTAACAGACAGCTCAAGTAAAATTACGTCTGTGTGGATGCCAACCGCGAAGTCTGTGTGATACCGAACAAGTCGAGTGAAGCTGCGTCTGTCATTGTGCATGTAGCACTGGCCAGTTGGAGCGTAACTGTGTCCGTGTTATGCGTTCTGGCAGCAGGCGATCGGATGTTTTATTACTCAGTGCGGCATCTGACTCGACGACTAGTGTTGTCGCGTCTGTGTATGTGGCACCGGCGCCTCGAAGTCTATATGGATAACGGTATCAAATGAACTGAGTGTGGCTGTGTCTATATGTCGGTACGCACGTCTACTGTAATGGAGTGTCTGCTTGTCCAAGGGCCAAGTCCCATGCTGCATTTGGACCCTCCGGTTCGGACCTCAAGGTAACGCCAAAGGAAACAAACAAACAAAACTGCGGTTAACATGCAGACCTAGCCCTCTTTCCTAGCAGTTCCAAAACAAAGGCTGCAAAAAAACAACAACAAAAAAAACCATAAGATAAACTCAAGCAGGCACCTCGGCGGCCACCACCTCCCCTCGTCCAGTTCAACGTCTGTTAACCCCTACAGAATAAACATTTTTGCTCTCCTGGAGCCCAGTACAGATCCCGTTATCATAATCATATCCATCAGAAAGGCTGCTCGCACGCAAGCCTACAGCTAGTGCCTGAGAAAGGTTCATGTTATGCACGCAAGCCTACAACCAGTGCCCGAGAAAGGTTTATGTTATGAACGCAAGCCTACAAGCAACGCCCATCAAAGATTGCTGTTACGCAAGCCTACAAGCAACGCCCATCAAAGATTGCTGTTACGCAAGCCTACAAGCAACGCCCATCAAGGATTGCTGTTACCCAAGCCTACAAGCAACGCCCATCAAGGATCGCTGTTACGCAAGCCTACAAGCAACGCCCATCAAAAATTACTGTTACGCAAGCCTACAAGCAACGCCCATCAAAGATTGCTGTTACGCATTCCTACAAGCAACGCCCATCAAAGATCGCTGTTACATAAGCCTACAACCAACGCCCATCAGAAATTACTGTTACGCAAGCCTACAAGCAACGCCCATCAAAGATTGCTGTTACGCAAGCCTACAACCAACGCCCATCAAGGATTGCTGTTACCCAAGCCTACAAGCAACGCCTATCAAGGATCGCTGTTACGCAAGCCTACAACCAACGCCCATCAAAAATTACTGTTACGCAAGCCTACAAGCAACGCCCATCAAAGATTGCTGTTACGCATGCCTACAAGCAACGCCCATCAAAGATCGCTGTTACATAATTCTACAACCAACGCCCATCAGAAATTACTGTTACACAAGCCTACAAGCAACGCCCATCAAAGATTGCTGTTACGCAAGCCTACAAGCAACGCCCATCAAAGATCGCTGTTACGCAAGCCTACAACCAACGCCCATCAAAAATTACTGTTATGCAAGCCTACAACCAATGTCCGAAAAAGATTGTTGTTACGCAAAGCTACAACCAACGCCCATACCAATGTCCGAAAAAGTTTGGACGTTTTGCAAGCCTCTACACAGCCAATGCCAGAGAAAGGCCGAGACTATATGCAAGCCTGCCGCTAATTAGTACATATCGAAGTTGCTGTTTCGCAAACCTTACAACCAATGCCTAAGAGAGACTGCGTGGTGTCGCACAAGTCGCCACAGCCCGAAGTTAGCGTTATGCAAGGCTGCAACAGGCCGATGCCGAAAGAGTGCGTGGTGTCGTAATGCAAATCTGCAACGGGCCGATTCCTAAAAAAGACTGCATGGTGTTGTACAAGCCGGCACCGCCCGAAGTTAGCGTTATGCAAAAGGCTGCAGCCAATGCCCACAGCGAAGGCTGCAGCCAGTGCCGTACAAGCCCACAGCCCGAAGTTAGCGTTATGCAAAAGGCTGCAGCTAATGCCCACAGCCAAGGCTGCAGCCAGTGTCGTACAAGCCCACAGCCCGAAGTTAGCGTTATGCAAAAGGCTGCAGCTAATGCCCACAGCCAGTGTCGTACAAGCCCACAGCCCGAAGTTAGCATTATGCAAGGCTGCAGCCAATGCCCACAGCCAGTGTCGTACAAGCCCACAGCCCGAAGTTAGCATTATGCAAGGCTGCAGCCAATGCCCACAGCCAGTGTCGTACAAGCCCACAGCCCGAAGTTAGCATTATGCAAGGCTGCAGCCAATGCCCAGACTGCAGCCCCAGAAGAGCACTGCTCAGTGTCGCCCGTCCTCTCCTCAATTAGAACTTGCAAGCCACCCCCCCCCCCCCCCCCCCCCCCCGTTGCTGATGGATAACGGATGCCTACATACCCAGGTCCCAAAAGACGTATGAAAACTCCAGGCATATGTTCAGCAACTTCTCCTGAGAACTAAGTGTCTGTCGATCTTTACAATTTCCAGCTGCTCGCGAGATTTTGTGACAGTAACTGCGGGTTGGGGTTGTTTGGAAATTTGGCTGCATCGATTTTTTTTTTTATTTTTTTTTTTACTGTGCGGTACGTGATCCGTCTGCACGCCGGTCATGCTGTCTACATGTCTGCCTGTCTGCATAGCGTTTTTTGCATGTCCCCATTTTCCACTCTCTTTATTTTGTTGTTGCTTTGTCATTTTTCTGTTTGTTTCTCGTACGTCTCACTCTCAG